>LYUA01000308.1:223313-235095 GCA_002093875.1 Calopteryx splendens
GCCAACAAATTGGCTGTTTTCAGATTCATGGTAAATAAATAAATAAATAAATATGCAAACATTTTAAACGGAAACCTCAATTCCTATTACTGCGTACTTTTGACTGAATTTTCAACAAGAAAATGTGCCTCGGACAACGCGGAAGGAGCATATCCCTCCCAATTAAAATTATCTACAGAAGATGTATTACCTACTTGTTAATAATTTCATCAGTTACTAGTAACATTGTGGTGTCGGAATCCGGGACGTGAAATTTCCCGAGATTTCAATGATTTTCAGTTTTTTTTTCAATTTTCCTAAGCTATAAAATCAAGATAAGCGAGAGTCAGTTTGGAAGAGAGAGTTAATTCGTGAACCCTTGCCAATTTTGCGAATCTGATGGTTGTAGATGTGTATATGTTTGGAAAAATAACCCTTCCATAAAACGCCCCCTCTTCGGAGAACGGAAAACCTGAAGAAGAGGTTGAATGAGCCACTAATTGTGAAAGGAGGGAAGTGATCAGAGTGATGAGTGCTTATAAGGAAGGAAGGTAGAAGCAGGGAAAGGGATATGTAAGAGCAAAAATTAATACGCTGCTATATTCCATGTCGTATCGAAGGTCGGATCAGGAATTTTTCTATTGGAAAAAAAACATGAGCCAAGATATTTCGAGAATCAACATCTTACAGACATGACAGGCACACTGAAAAAACAAATGAGCTCTCAGATTTTAATTGGCGTGGAGGGAGGTGTGAGACAGAGACACGGTCACGAATATTCCACAGATTTTTATCCAAAGGACCGGCTAATAATCCGTCGCACGGTATAAACCGAGATTTAATTAGGAAAGAAAATTTATTGCCTTTCGGTTATGGGTATTATAAGACAATTAGTTACCACTGCATAGTGATTCAACATTTCGAAAGTTAATTATTCAGTCAAAATCAAAACTATTACACAATAATTATAAGCTATAGTTCCCAGAGTGATAACATTGGAGCCATGGTTTTCTTAGTCCTTAATCGCAATAAACATATTGCTTCTCTATCAGAGATACATTAATTTTTCAGATGGGGCCCACAAAGGTTTTGCTTTATTTAAGTGAATATTTGAAAATCAATTCTGGGATTTGAGACCATAGTGTTTATCATTTCATATACTTTATGTTAAAGAAATAAATGGAGGTTCAAGCCACGACTAAACCGCAAATGTTACTCGAAATGGCACGGCGACAGGTTAAAATGTTATGATATACTTTTTAAGTTATGTCTTTTTTAATATTTGCCATCAAATCCTTTTTTTGATATCGCTAGGCATAACTAGAGTTATCTAGGGAGTATTAAGCCTTTATTTAGTGGTTCACGAGATAAAAATTTTTAAAATAGCGCGTTTGAAAATCGGAGGTGATTTTGGTCGAAGTGATGTGGTCACCTTTTTACATAGATTTTTCGATGATACTTTTTTCTAGCGTAAATGGATATTCCTGGGAAAAGGTGTGACCTATTCGAAGATTGAACGGAGCAGTGCGAAAAAACGTAGGTAACGCGAAAGTGTAAAATAAACTAAGTGACAAAGTGGAGAATATAGAGGATCAGTCAACAAATTCCAGTATCACTTAACCGTAAGCATTTGGAACCGTATGACGGACTGCGGTCGCCAGATATTGGAGCTTACTACCAGAATAGTGGTGGAAATAATTTCATCACAGGGAATAGTTTGCTAACTAGCAGTTCCCTTGATTAAACTCTCCAATTCTGTTGCATAGGCTGTACACACGCAAGTATACGGTAATCACTGCTCCAATTCTGAAAAGATATGTACATATAAATTATTTGGTTTCTTTTATTACTTTGAGGGGGGAAACTAAAGGAAATTACGGAAATCTTTGTCTTTTTTTGTAATCGTCATCACTATATTGAATAATGAATTGAAGCACTAAATGTACTGCAAATGTGATACAAAAAGTCGATAGCTAACCAAATTCATTAATAATGGTTCGATGGAAGATAAAAATTAGGGCGGTATCAAAACAGAGTCACTGAGAAAATTGCTTCTATCCTGTACATAATTCTTCAGTGTTACTGCTCTCAGCCACTTTTTAATTAGTACCTATGTTCCTTAACTATTAATTAGAAAATAATTAATCTAAGATAAGTTATTATAGAAATATTTCACTTAAAGAGAAATAACAGTTGCACCACCTAGCGGCGAACTTAAAGATAGGAACAGTTTCTGAATTATTCACTGCAAACTATTCCCGCTTTGCTACGCTCGACGAAGTGCCTGGTTCAAAGGTTGGATAACAACACCATTGCGATCTGTTTACAAGTGTGTACGGACCTTACTCCATCTATTTGAAACCTAACAGATTCTGGTATCGCCTTCCAACGGTAATGACAGGCACTTACTTCTTCGAGCCTGGAAAAACGACGTAGGACAATTTGACAATGATTGAACCTGCGAAAACTATGGAGGAATTCAATTCACAGTGAACTGTTCACATTCCAAGGCAGTGAATATTTCACTGGTGCGAATAGTTAGTTCTTAGCTGTTCGTTCACGAACTACCCATCCCTATACCAAAACCCGACTCTAAACCAGGGTAGGCAAAATTCTTTAGGTGTAGGTATTCGTTGAGCAAAGGACTATTTCGGAGCAGATGTTACCAAAGAACTCTCTGGCAATAATTACGACTAAATCTTTAGACAGAATTCGTTATGGAGCCAATGCAGAAGAGTGGACACGTAGCTGTTAGCGCTAATTGTACCAATACGGTATGAAATGCGTTTTCTCGTTTCTTTCTTCTAGTGTCACAACTCACAAGTTGTTAAGTCCAACCAAATTTCGAGTGTCCCACCTCAATATTTTATCTCATATTTCGCACCGACGCGCAGTATATTTTGATTCCTCATGACATCGGATGACTAGCTCCAAGGCATTAGCACACGACATATAAAAAATTCAAGGGGCCCTTATGTAAGCCACTGCTGGTGGTCTCCGTGGCCGTGAGGGCAGCACCAGCCCTTAAGTGCCACACAGTGCCTCCCTCAACGGGGGAGCACTTGTTGCTCCTACCCGCCACTCCCCTCCCACGCCAAATCCTCCCCCCCCTTCCCCATTGCAAACCACCAGCGCGGCACACGCGTGCTCCAGCTCCAGTGTTCGCGGGTGCCAAGAGAGGGAGGGGAGGGATGGGAAGGGGACGACTTTCGCGTCGTATGTATTCGGGCGAGGAACAAGCTACATGACAAGTAATACGCGGACATTGAAAGCGCGAACATTCACTCCACCGAGCGACGCCGATGACGCCCGCTGGCTGGATTCGACTCGACGGATTCACTAAAAGCTATTGAACGGGTTTCTTTAAGACGCACCACGCTTTTGGTACACATACTAAAGGTGTTAAGGAGCCCAGGGGTATGGTCAGTGGTGACATTTTTTTCAAATATTTGATCATTCGACAACGAGTGTTGGGGGGAAATGGAACACCAGGAAATCGTAAAAGGTGTCGCACCACGGGGGCCACTAATTTCTTGACGGCGGTGGAAGAATATCTTCGACGGGCGAGGATGATCAATCAAGAGGTGCCCAGCCGTGATCTTCTACTGCAATTGAGATACGTCGTTGTATGTGATTGGATTGTGAAAATGGAGGCAAATTATTAAGACGAGGGAACCTAGAAGAAACAATTGGTGGAAATTTGCGTAGGGTTAGAGATAAAAATGGGAAGAGGCGAACCAAGAGAAAACTGTTGAGGCTGTAATCGTTACGACTCCAATGACATCTTCATCACGTACGAAATTATTACCGACTGACATTCATCAACGACGCGAGCAGTAGGACTAGGAGCACCGTGGAGGATAGCACGGGAAGGAGGGGGATGGGTGTGGGCCCTTGGGGAGGAATTGGCAGAGTGTGAGACGGGGTGAAGGGGGCGGGGGGAAGGTACTCGCATGGGTGAATCCCCTTCTGGGATTACAAATGGCTAATAAGATCGATAGGCATGACCGTAGCTTGGTGGATATACAAATGCATCCTGAGAAGAATAAACGTACATCCACTTCCACTAATTTTCCACATTTCCACCGTTATTGGTGGAATGGATACCGATATTTCTTCTTCTTACCCAATATTCCATATGGTTCACTACTGTAAAAATAAATTCCAACCTTTCCGGCGGATTCCTTTCGGAGAAGGCGAAGTAAAAAAAATCATACTTTCAGAAAACTTCTCCCTTTTACGTATTCATTCTACAATCCCTTGTCCATGCAACCTACTTTCGACTCTGCCACATTCATACATTCCCTTCTGTTCTGGAGACCTCAAACGCTTTCTGGGAGACGCAAAAAATAATGGGGACTTAATATGATTTCTCTCATTAGGTGGATTTGTGGACGTATGCTGGAGTCATGGAGGTGGTAGCCAGGGATTACGGCTTTTGAGAAGGTATAGGTGGTGGTTGATTTCTATGAGGCGTTTCGAAATGCTGGATTCATCTGACCTGCTGTACCCATAGTATTTTTATTGGGTGAATTTTCGTTTTTTTTTGTCCAGTGTAAGTCATTTTGCAGAGTGGGGGACATTTTACTTAACGACGTTTCCTGTAGGGGGATTGGGTTACGTCTCGGGACAAGTGTTTTCTTAAACTTGAGTTTGTTGGAGAATGGCGTGGATTAGCTACGTTGATTGAAAATGTTGGGAAGGCCTTTGGTGAGAGAGGGATGGAAGGAGAGTTTACCGATTTACTATTGGAATTTTGGAAAAGATCCGAGGAGGAGGCTAAAGTTTTTTGCAAAACTTCGCATTTTAGAGGATCCGATGTTTCATGTCGCTATAGCGGTTGTATCGGCTTTCACTTGGTGGAAACGATTCATCGTAAAAAATAAACGCTCTTGGTTTTTACACAATTTTCCACAAAAATCGTGGAATAATAAAGTGTGTTTATCTTTTATGGTTTCATATCATGTTTTTCACATAGAGAAATTACAATGTTTTCGAAGATACGAGTGTTTTGGTGAAGAGGTCATTTAAAGAAGAGGAAAAGCAGATTACAAGGACGCGAAATACAGATGATTCGAGGAGAAACACGTAGTAAAAGAATCGGAGGGAATTTATAGTTCGGAATTTGATGGCTTCTTATTTAAAATAAATGACCTTATAAAAATAACTTGAAAGGCCATATTTATGTAAAGTGGCTGTAAAAATGTACTCTTCGTCAATGGAGGATGATTCCGAATAGGTGAATTACATCTGTTAAAAGAGAATTTTAAAATATGGTACAATTGGATCATTAGATATTTAGGCAATGTTTTGGACGAAGGTGGGAAATGTGGCAAAGATGTTGGAAGAAGAATCGCATTAGGCAAGAAAGCTTATCCAAAGAGGAGAGAATTGATGACGAGGAACTTAGGTAAGGAGGTAAAGAAAAGACTGGTGAATACGTTGAAGAAGAAGTTGATATGGAGTGGAATTTTGTATGGCTCGAAAACTTGGTCACTGAGGCAAGATGATAAGCATAGGTTGGAGACTTTCGAAATTTGGGTATGGAGAAGGATGGAAAGGGTGAAATGGTCGGAAAGAAAAACGAAGGAAGAGGTTTTGCGCATATAAGTAGCGATGGATTGTTAAAGATAGTAATAAAGAGGAGATTGCTGGGTAGGTGAGGTAGGGAAAGGAAAATGTTGGACATGTTGGATGCATAGAACGATGGTAGAAAATATGCGTAAATGAAGAAAGATTTATTGTAGGGCTGAGGTCTTGTGTCCATCAGCCTACCCTACCGGTAGATAACCAATGGAAAATAAAATAGGATCAAGTCACCTTAAGTCTGATGACGGAAAGATATTTCTTTCATAAATATTCGGGTGTTTAATCTTGGATTGGTTGAATCGTTAATAGTGCGAGAGAAAAACGAGTAGTTTTTCAATATTTCAGTGCCAGAAATTCTCTTAATTTACATGGGTTCAATACAGCAAGTCAGTAAGAGAAAAGTAATGCGATACTTATTATCGACAACATCGGTTAGCGATTGCTGTAAGTACGATATTATCATTACCCTAAACCCTGCAATTAGTTAATGTTAAAAGCAGTAAATAGTTCGATTATCCATGTAACCTCGGGTAAGGTATGTGTGAAAATAAATACTTTTGGCAGTTATAAATATTTTGGTAAGTTGCACTGCCGTTTATGTCGCTTATATAAAACCTCATTGGTTCTCCTTAGCAGCATATCACCATAAAGGCGATAAGAAAATTTATAGCAAAGCACATGCGCCGAAGTGAGATATAAATTTCCTGTCAGTCGAAATGCTTTAATGCCATTCGCTGAAAAGAAAATAGCTTGTAATTAGTGTCCAGTGCCGCAAACAGTTTAGTATATTTCTGGGAATAAGACATGCTTGTTTAGAAATAAATTATTCATAACGCCCAAAGCTAAAATAAAATGAATTATAATACAATTTTCCGCATCACTATTACGAATCCGCACTTGATTGATTGAAAGTCGTGGAGGTGGCTTTGCAAGTAAAACAGATCCAAGCCAATCGATACTTCTTTGAGTCAGGAACTAGTTTATGCGTATCCGATGCAAGCATGAACAGTTATCTATATGGGCTGAAGAAGATTTTCTTGATAAGCGGTATTATTCATTGATTAGCACTTTCCTATCGGTCGCATGAGCTGGAGCGGGGTGGGTATAAAGTTCGTTCAAACCGATTGATTTCACCAACGTCAAATGTTTTCCACGGAATGTGCCTTGCGCCCTCGGCCATGAATTCCCGCGACGTATTTCCGACGCATAAACTATTTCCCTCACCTTGACAACTAAACTCACCACCGAAGCATCATAAAATGTGCGTCAAACATGTAAAATGTATACGAGGAAGCTTAAGTGGTTGGCTTGGCGAACATCGTGACGATTTGTTTTTCTCGCTTCACACACGACAGCCAGGTAGGGTTACTCACAACGGGTTATTCCGGCTGGACTACTTGCTATCAAGCGTGAAAGAATGGTACAATTCTTGATTCTGACAGCGTGATATTTTATTGCTTGATCATAGTCGCCTATTCTTTTTCATGACTCTCACCTCCAGAATGTGGACTGTTCCTCTGCAGTCGGAACCCATTGCGGCCCGGAAGTATCAACACTTTGAATACTTCATCTGTGTGCTTGTTTCGGCATCCCTTCGACAACGGCCGAAGGTCCAGGATTATTATGACCCCAAACTAAGACTTGTGAACTTTAAGTCAGTTGTAGTAAGAGGAACAGGGGGGAACGCAACGCTCCCGGGATTCATGGATTTTCGGGTTTTCTGGATATTTCTGAGCAAAGGGTATGTTTAGTGATATTTTTGAATAGGATATCTAAGAAAGGGATACATTTGTTAGTTTCGGTTGTGAAGGAGATGTCTTGGGATTAGTTGTCGAGTTCTGTAAGAAAATCCATTATGCTGATTTTTGAAGTGACGGCAATGGTGAGGGGATCGTCAAAGGAGCGGAAAAAGGTGGAGGCGAGGGAAATATTTAAAAGGACTTATAAGCACTTCAAAATTGTTCTGAAGAGTTTGGTTGGAAATTGAGGGAGAGAATTACCATGTATATTTTAAAGATTTTTTTGAAGTAAGATTGACAAATAGGAAAGAGTGTCGGAGCATGCACACCTCTGTGAAACGGACATACCCATCAGTGACGGGATAATTTACATTTCGGGAGATCTATTAAATTATAACTATTCCCACAGTACCCACAACGAAATGCTTCCCACACCGAATCAACATTTATAACCAGCAGAAATATAATTAAACGGAAATTAAAACTTTCTCCCAGTATTTATAAATTTTCTTTAACAATCAGTCAAAAATTAAAAGAATTACCATTTAACCACTCTTGAATTCGTCGTCATGATCATCATAATCTATTTATTTTCCAGCATTCCCACCTACAGAGGAAATGAAGACTGTGTATTGTACCGTGGAATTATTTCCATCCCTTTCAGATTTTTCACTTTTGTAGTTTTCAGTAATGTACAATTCTACCCTCTCTCGAAATTTTCTGCGGTTGCTCATGCTTCTGAGAATATGATAGAATTAAGGATTTAGTTTCACTGTGAATATTTTTCATTTAAAAACTCTAAACCCATGGCAAAACAAACAAGACAAACAAAGACAAGTCTTTATAAATATACTAAAGTTCTCATCAATAATGTCTTTAACAACAATGAATAGAAGCAATTTCAAGATTCTGTATTTTCCTCTCGATACTGATTTTTATGAGCACCAATACGATTAAAAATAAAAAGTAAGGCGTTACTTTGTAATCACGCGTAACGATGCTACATAATTATTTTTCTTTTCATCATTGTTACTTCGTCTTGAGGCATTCTACTGTTTTAACTATGCCTCTTTTTAATTCTAACATCCCTTCACATGTGATCCAAGAGGATCGTAATTTAGATATGAAAATATGGAACTGAAAGTGATGGGTAATGAGGGGGGAGAGGGAGTTTGCGTCAGCTTTCTCACACTTCACGCATTATTTATAATTATGGGAATTTACAATATTTCCCCTCAAATTGACGAAGAGTAATTATCAAGAGAACAATATACACCCGGCTCCAGTAAAGCTCTACACAAAATCTTAACTAAATGAAAGTTTTAAACTTAACAAAACCTATTTGCAATATCTTATCATGGCGTGGAGGCATAAAGTAAATAGAGAAGAGAAAATCATCGATTTGGTATATCAATCTTTCTACGCACCAAATTCAGTACGATCATGTTCAATTATTTTTAAGATTTCCTATTTCCATTGAATTAAAACGCTTTTAAACCGTAACCTTGTCATTAAAGCATGTTTAGCGACCTAAAATATGTTTTTAATGAAAATATTTCGCCGTAACACAAATTTCAAATTTTCAGGGAATACGCGTACTTAGTCAATAAGCAGATGATTTTTCAACTCGGAAGGAATACGAATAGCAACTTTCCAATGGCACTCTTAAATCGGCCATGAAATGTTTATCCAATAATATTCCTTTCAAAGGCGTGCTAGGTCTGTGCACCGTAGTCTGTGAAAGCGGTGATGCCCTCTCCATTAATCTCTGGGCTACCAATTTTATTTTCAGTCAGGTCATCATAAATGACACTTATAGTGGAATTAGTCTAAATTAATTTTGCTCTTTATATACCCCCCTCGAACACCTTAACAACATTAATATAGGAATACTTCTCACAACACTAAAACAAATACTACACTCACAATTTTATTCATTTTATGATGCCATGGATATTATCAGATCGGGACTTAAAAAAAAGGCACTTAACAACGGTATATGCGACACCTTGAAACGCTGAATTTTAAAGCTACTTTCCTCCACTGCATATTTCATTGATAGATATATTCCAAAACTTCAAAAAATACTTCAAAACCACCAAAAACCAGTAAGTAAAACCTTATGATAAATATTATTTTACCACTCTCCTTCGATTCGAATATTTTCTGAAAAGTTAAGACCTAAACAAAGGGAAATTGGCCTAATGCACTAATATTTCAGTGTAGCGGAAGGAAGGAAACTTCATAGCTGATTGAAATCTAGAGAAACTGCGGAGACTCTTATCCCGAAAACAAATCGATAACAACAATATTTTATCAAATTGATCGTTTATTCGACCCTAATGCACGACACCCCCATAATATGGCAACGGGTTAAACCACAGTAATCAACCCGAAGGTCGGTTTGATAGGTAGGGTAGAGCTAATATCAGAGTAGGGGTGGCTTAAGCCTTTCCCTTTGTCGTCTGTGGTTTCCCAAGAAGACCTGGTACCCGAAAAATCACACAGATTTGAAGAAGCTGAGGGTGCTGAGAGGCATCACCGGGACTCGACCCCGGACCCTCCTGATAGAAGCCGACTACTCAACCCTATCAACAACCACGCCCATACGAGAAACGAGGTTTACGAGAAATAATACTAATACAAAATCCACAGATTTCCCAACAAAAAACGTAAGAGATATCCATTTTCCAAAGAGGTAAACTCTTTGGCTATGGACCTTTTGTTTGTACACGGAAAGTGTAAACGGGACGATTCTAAGGCCACTTGTTTCTGTTATCGTCAGGCGATCACTTGCTTTGGAAATTTTGTCCAAATGCGAGAAGCATCCGCCGGTCATTAAAACAGCAAATGCTTGCGTTTTCTCTTCAGGCACCGTACAGTCGATATATTTGATCGCGAGAGTAAATTTAAAGAAAAACTGTAAAGAGAGTTAGTTTAATGTAAACTATAATCGAGCCCTGCATTATCATGTCATACGATAACCATTGTAAGCAATCTATCAAAGATGAAACTCTATCGGTGGGCAGAGTAACATCATAGTTATCGACGTGCATCTCGGGAGTGAATACGAACAGTCTTAAGTGTTGGGCAAGCCGTTCTAGGAGGGAAGAGCAGATTGTGTCGATCAAGATTCAGAAGAAGAGGGACATGAGAAATAAGCATCTACGTAACGTGCAACAGAGATTATGCTTAAGTAAACAAGACGTCATGGTAATCCCGGAAGAGAAATACAGAGGCCTACTTACAAAAGTGGGCGTAGCTACAATTGCAAAAAAGCGTTAGCGTTTATTCAAACGAATTATTTCGTTTATATCTTCGCATAGATCTCCACGCTCTGGGTTTCGCGCTGACTACCTCTCCCTGGGCCCCACAGAGGTTTTTTTACCCTGGGCCCCTCACGCTGGGCGAATCACTCGAATGAATGGTGCCGGAGGTTTACGAGTTGGAAAAAAGACTGAAACGTGACTTTGGGTGGACGAATTCACTCACGAACTTCGTTAAAGCGCTAAGTCTTAATCCCTACGCTACGAGTAGAATACTATGAATCCATTCTTAAAGTTATTAAATGTTTCTAATTAAAGTAATAATAAGCTATGAAATATATATTTCCGAGAAAAACACAAACAGGAAATTATTAACATTGAATGACGATGAAATTACATGAAGGAAACTAAACATGCATATTCTGTGACCAAACAGTTAAACGAAGATTGCCGCAGAGGGGATCAAGGTAGGAAAAAACTAATGAAGACCACCAAATACATGGAGCAGATGGAATTAATTGCTGTAGGATAATACGTATCACAGAATACACGAGCGGCAGAAAAACTTTACAGAAGAGAGTTACGGCAGAGAAAATTTACGGCGCATAGTGATACGATGCATCACTAATCGTCGCCAGATTGAAGGCAAATTTTACTCTCGGATACAGTGAAATTAATTCAGTGCCAGTAGAGGTCGCTCCGTGGGCAGCGTCCTAGACCGCTAACCCCAAGGCCGCGGGGTCGAATCTCACTAAAGGGTCGAGTTACCGTGATGCTCTTTTATGGTGTTCCGCCCTCCCTCTCCCGACACCACGGGGAGTCCACCACCCGAGTCCGAATATCCATCGCGCCGAATACTCGAATGCAACCCCACGATCGCCCCCGCCACGCTAACCTGGGTTAAGACAAGAAACTTACCTGGTAACCTGAAGGTCGTGGATCTAGCTACGCCAAATATACGGGCGTGCTTTCTCCCCCCCGAGGGGAATTTTGCGCGCGAGGAGGAATCACTTGGGCGTAAGAATGTGACGACCACTCTGGAAGATCATATTCGGTTCACCTCTTCCAAGCAGCCGACACAGATTTCGCGAAACGAGTCCCTCTCCATAAAAAAATGTGACTTAGCTCCCCGAACTGCGATGGTGTGCACACGCTCGTATCCGTGAAGGTTCCGCGGAGGATGGGCGCGTGGAAGAGGGGTGGGTGGGT
>LYUA01000308.1:310568-333066 GCA_002093875.1 Calopteryx splendens
AGAGAGAGAGACATCCTCATTGGGTGGTTGGAATGATAATCGCGATTCGGTCTGCGGATAGAAAAATAAAACTGAAATGCAACGATAAGTGAGTCCATCAATTGATGCAGCGTACAATTGATATGGTAGAGAAATGACGCGTCTCCACGTTTTCACGCTGCCACCGAAGCGTCGGGCCTCGAAAGTTGGCAGAGGCCTACGTTGACGGATTTATTAGTTTTCAGTGTTTTCCACCGGAGATGGGATGGTCGAGGATGGATATATATTTTTTGAGGAATTGTGCAGGAAGTATCAAGAGTACGGCGCTCCTGTGTGCAGCCAGGGAGAAGAGAGTGCGGCGAGGGAGACAAATGAGGCAGACGGCAAGGGACATACACATCTTCCAATTTATTACACGAGTTATTCCCAAAGATCCGGGTACGAGTCCAGAGGAAACGTTCTCTTTAAGTTAAATATCCCGATGTTAAAGGACGTGAATCATTCAAATACATCTTGCCCTTCTTGTCTGGAAGCATTGCAATCTTATAACATCCGTTTAAAATATAAAAATGCTGAATTACGAAACGTACTTCAACTGTACTGATCGGTTCCGTTTGGAATGCTGCCACGACCCACTGGAAAACATTCATCCTGGAAAAAACATGGCAGTTGTGCTCGGAACTATTGCCGCAAAGTTCAAACAGAATTTGAAGTACAGGAGTCGTCGCATTTTTGTCGTTCAGTGATAATTTCAAGGAGTTTATGAATATATTGGACAAATCAGCCGTAAAATAGCGACAGTCACTAAGACTCGAGTTGGGGACAACTTCATTAAGTCTCGAATAGAGGGAAATATATTTCGGCAATGAGCCGGCTAACTGGATGGCGTCACGCATTTAGGGGGGAGGGGGCCTTTGATCAAGCGTGATAAAATGTGACAAGGGGGTAGAGGATGGGAGTTGACATCTGTGACCACGTTGTTCCTCAGAAACTCCAAAAAATGTACTTTATTGAACCGCTTCCATAATCCCGGATTGACAGAAGTAGTACCATAGTAGAATTGGTATCATATCAGCAGAAGGAAAATATTTTAAAACATATTCAAAAAGTAAAAAAAAAGAGATTAAAATAAATACAAAAATAGTTTTCTAAAAATGAATTACCAAAATCTTGCATCTGCGCCAGTGGCATTAACAAAATTTACCTACAAGCTACAAGTTGACTTTTAAGTGAATGAGGGGGCTTTACTTTTAGATGCGCATTAACCCAGAGAAAAATTAATTTTCAACTTACAGCGATAAGACACACAAGAATAGAGAAAGAAATTATGCAAAGAAGGGAAAACATCTGATTTTACTACACTGTCAAGTATAGGGTATAGGTCAAAAATAAAGGCTATGGAGAAAAGGGTGACTCCGATCAGAATTCGCACTACCTGCCTGCCTCACGTGTTGGCTACGACAACGAAGCAAAGAAGACAAACATAGATAACGCAAACTGGAGACGTAGGTTCTTCTAATCCATGACCCATCACTCCCGAATATTTTTGTTTAAGTTCAATGCGAAAGGTGTCTACAATTTAAAGGGCATAGCAGACATAATCCGTTAAAAGAGAGAAAAAACGATCTGATGCACAGAACAAAACGAATGTTGACTTCTCACCTTAACATTGCAATGGAACGGGACTACTCGAGATAATGACACAAAAGTCCGAGCATGAAAAAGAACGGAGAAAATACGTGGTGAGAGTACTGTTAAATTATGATTTTTAACAGTTATCAGATGAATCGGAGGAATTATGTTGCTGAATACCGTTAACCATTGATTCAGAGACCCTGGAAATACAACATGACTGATGAACAATATAATCAGTCAAAGGGAAGGAAATATGATCTTTTGGCCAGTGTTTTCAAATTTGGCCTTCCTGTGCCACCTAACTACACTTTCGGAGCAACGGACTTCATCAAGAATACATGGGCTACCGAAGGAGCAAATTAGGTTTTTCGATCGCTCCCAAAATATAATATCCGCTACCCTTAGGTATAGCCAGCACATCGCTGCCGGCGTCCAACCACTAGAAGGTATATGCGCAGTGCTGACACACCAGGCCAGAGAAATGCAATATATTAAATAACTAAAAATAACAGAAAACCGTCAGGGAAAAATAATGGAATTAAATATTTTTTTTTCTTAACTTAATAAAGCGTAAATTCTCAAAAACTTAATTTACCGCAAAATGGCGTAGTATATTACATACCATACCATCTATTGTGCCAAAATTAAACAAAATGAATTCCGTCCGTAAGGAAATGAAACGCTCGTTAACCATTACCATCGCTTTAAGTAGCCAGTGGAGAACTACTATACCATCACTGCCTCAGCGTTTTGTTTAGCCACAAAGTTGTTCATAGATAAGAATTATTATACAGGTATATCAGTACGGTAGGTATAAGAAGTCATGTCAGCCCACCAGTAAGAACGCTCTGCTACGAAAGGAGATAACAAGGAACTCGGGATCCAGGAAAAAATCAAGATAACCCAACGTATGGTTTTCTAAGTACCAGATTTCCTGGAAAATCGTAGTGAATTTCTCACGCCGTAGTGGTCAGGACTTGGTGAGCTTTACACTCACTTCGCACTGACAATAATACAATCACATGCCGCCCATCGGAATTGTGAGTTTGGCTAATAAAGACGGCATTTTGCCTGATATTTACTCCAGATTTTTCGTTTTTTTAACAACACCGATAAGTTTTCTCCATTGGTTTTGTTATAATTTGTTTCAAGAGTGTTTTTTCCTTGGGATCAGCCCACCTCTTTCCCACCCCCACACCATGAGCTCCTCTCCTCCTCTCTGAATACTATATAAACTGATGTATGTCTTCAAAATCAATGATTCTATATCAATATGTTTCAAGAGTAATGGAATACGAATAATATTTTCGACTAAGCAGTAGGTATATCTAGAAATCGTAAGGGGGAATATGGAAACATTACATTGGACCACGACGATTTCGACAAACGCCAACTCCGTCGTTGTATGCAACGTAATTTACCGAGAAGCGCGAATGAATGCGGTGGAGGAGATACACTGAGAGGATAAGTGCGAGCGAGTTATCATTGGCTCGCTCTCATTTCCTCTTTGTCATCGACAGGGTTGCCACCTTCCACACAATGAAGACCAACGCCTTATTTACAGATGAAATCGCATAGCCTGAAGACTATTTTTATCGAGGATAGGTACTTGATAGTCCAGCGTTACCATGGAAAAAAACAGAGGCGTCTATATGAAGTCCTTAGTGTCAAATCTTTTTCAAACACATGAACAATTTGATATTACAACACAACAGTCAATTTGATATTACGCCACAGGCACTTCGGATCCATTAGAGGAGTTATTATAGAAATATATACTGCTCCAAGGATAGTCATAGGATAAGTCAGAACGTTTTAGGACAAGAAACTGCCCTATGGACATTTAGAGGAACTAGGATTAGGGCCTTTACGGTTACGAATAAGCTAGGCAAACTAAGACTTAAGAAATATTTAAGGGGACCAAACATCGATTCCATAACCGAACTAATAATTCCCTCAGCTTACTTCTACCAACACGAGAGTTTTTAAAATCGTACAACATACCTCTTGACAAAATATCCCAAAAACTAAAAGTACGAAAATAAGACTCCCGAACTGACTCTTAGAACTCACTTTCCTTGTGCAATGCGTGATTAGAACATAAACAAATTCCAAGCACTCCAACACGTGTAATATACATATTTATCTAGTTTTCATGCATATTTTTGTTTAGAAAGCACTTCATTAATCCATTTTAACACACTGACGCGCGCCCTAATGGTGATCAGTAGAATATTATTAACCATTCTCTGACACCCTGGACTCATTCGACTTTCCCTGTCAAATATCCTTATTTTGTCATGATGCTTGATTTAACCACCCGAAGCATAACGGAAAATTTAAAACTTTTGCAATAGCAAGGAAAACGACACACCAATTACATTCATTTAACGTAAAAAACTGAATCAAGGTAAAAGTTAAAACATTTTTGGCAGAAATTTAAAACTTTCAGTTTCAAGGAAAGAATTTCTCTTTCCCATTAAATTCTCGGATATTCTCGAGTTTTCCAGTGGAAGGAATATCCTTATAGGTCTCATACATTTACAGTAATTTATCACCTTGAACTTCTCTGATTCAGAAGATAAGGAGGATGGAAATATGCAGGGGAGGATGGGGCACGTTGCCACGCTCATCTTTTCTCTCAAAAATGAAATAAAGTTCCAACGCTCCACGGTAGCTGAATAAACTAGTTCATAACGTCAGTGAACAAAGAGGCTGAGTGTGTAGCTATGTTTACGCTTCGGCCGAAGTAGTTTACCGATCCGCGTTTAACTTCTTCACCTAATAACATAAATTTCATCCCGTAAAAACGTCAGGGTATTTTCTAGGGACATTTATCCTGGTTTATAGGCATATTATGGATTTTATATTATAAGTTTTCGCCAAAGCGCTATAATTCATTTTTTTAAAGCCAAATCGTAGAGGGGCTGTTTATGAAAGAGCTTTGTGAATGCTAAAGTCGACCCATGTGAGAAAGATAGAGTTAAAAAAAATATAATGACAACCAATTCTATTTAGTAATACTGTTTAGTATTTAGTAATAACTGTTAAGTAGCCACTAAAATAATTACAGAAGTAATACGCAATTTTGTAAGATGCACCCCCCTCATTTTTGCAAAAGGTTGCAGCACCTAATGAGGTTTTCCACTTAGTACTAAAACATTAGCTTTTCGCTTTGTTCTTCTTATTTTTTTTTCAATTTCTTAACAAAACAATTAATTATAAATAAAACAGTTTACTATCAATCAATATCAATATCTGCAATACGAAACACATTTAGCGCAGTATTGCTACATGCCCACGCTTCCATTACCAGAAATTAAATAGCTAATGATAGTTAAGTGATTGGTGTTTTTACACAAGATGTGAACAGTAACTCTGACTTGCAACGCATTATATGATTATACGATTTGCTGTAAGATTAAAATCCATCTTGATGAAAAATATCAATAATTCAGAAAGATAAAGCGCGTTGTACGTAGGTATTAAAATTTTATCCACCAGAAATTTTGAATAAAACATGTATCGATACAAATAAAATGAATGCGAGGCGATGAATGTCGGTCGTTCAGCGGTTTTAGAGAATCTTGTATGGCGATGTACCTAAAACAACGCAGCAAAACCTCTCTTCCAGTGGCATTTCGCCGACGTTTTCGGAGGAAACTGTGGTGGGATAGAATCCATCTATCCTTCTCCAATGGGTTTTCATTCAGCGCTCCCAAAATAAATTTCTGGCCACGCCCCGAGAGTGACGGACGGAGGGTTGGAGCGGCGCAAACGGGAGAGAGAGGTGTTGAGTCATCTGCCACCCTTCTCCAACCCACCCCACCCAGCCCCTCAACGCTCTACACAAAATGTGTTGGGAAATCGCAGGATTTTGGAAGTTTATGAGGGGTGACAGTGTCCATTGGAGAATCCCGAGACTGGAATGGTAAAACATGTGAAAAACCTGTTGGGTTTGAGTGTGCATACGGTTAAGTTCTTTTAGCAATCTACAACAGTTTTAGGACTCATACGATACTTGTTAAACTAGCCAGAGTACTTTAAGCTAAGCGTGCAATGACACCCTAATTAAAGTCTTAGTACCTATCTGCCCCTTTTTCCTCACGGATGAAGCCAATAATTCTTTTCCTCAAGTAAGTGCTTGCTCTATCGTGGTGAAGTTAATTTGTAAATTGATTCGACGCTAGTCTTTTTTTTAAGGTGGGCACACTAATAAAGCACGTATGATGTTTTCCTTTCATCACTCACATTTACATTTCCAGGCCATTTCCACCAAAACGTGTGGATCAAGAGCTGCGATTTTTTCAAAATACTGTTCAAATGATGAAAATCCCCCGTTCCTATTTCCTTTTTCAACCCAAGTATTTAATTCTCTTTTCAGTTTCATTTGTTTTAAGTAATCGCCTTCGCTCCTTGATTGGAAAAAATTAAGGCACGGTAAGAAAACAAAAGCAAATATGTGAAGAGAAAAACCAAGAGAGATTTCAGGAAGAAAAACACTTTCAATTTGTGCGATACAAAAAATTCCATGCGAGTGACGAGACAATGGAGAAGACTCCGGAAGTTGCAGCAGGAAAGGGGCTAAAGACGACAGGGTCAGTTGCGGTTGACTCGGAAAATTTCGCGTCCGTCGGAACATCCGTTTCTTGAACCGTCAGTGGGCAAGCAAGTGATTTCAGCGATATCGAGTGAGATCACCGGTAGTGTAATAGACAAATCAATGCTCATTGGATAAGGAAAGAAATTGGTAAGGAGAGAAACCAAAATGCGGAAGGCTGTCCCGAAAAAAAGTTTCCTAGAGTACTTCGATGCTGTCATATTAGTGTCGAAAGATGTACGTACAAATACGGAGAACGAATGGACGAACTGCACGTCGAAATAAAAAGCTCGTTCGAAGAAACTAAGGATGGACTTAAATCGCAGGGAGCAGCGAAACGATTTTTTTTAAGACTTCACACTACATACACAATTAAGTTCGACTTTAAAACTTTAAATAATACCCTTTATGATATTTGTCCTTATTTTTTATTTTTATTCTTCATTCTGCTACCTATTCATGTTATATCAAACCTAAAGGCCAATTATTAATGCATACATCTCGTGTTGATCACATAAAAATAACACTTCTTTAAAACTGAATATATACTGTTTACGAAAGCCTTTTTAAGGATAAATACAAAACTTGGTAAAAACTATATCGACAAAAATAAAATTTAACTAGAACAAAAAGGTCAAAGACCTAACACGCCTTGCAAAAGACCAATTTTCATCGGAACGGTCGTTGATCCCTTAATAGTATTTTCACTCTAAATAATATAACTCTAAGGAATTAACAACACGCAGAGATTTTCTAATGTCTAGAAAAAAAACGGACACCACGAGAACAAATATTCCTCCAAAGATAAGAACCCATACACGAGGAGATATTCACTAGGGATGGAAACGCATAAACGTAAATAAGAATTTCAACAGAGACAAAAAAATACTGAATCAGCGACTCGTGTCTTATAGTTCTTTCTACTCGAAGATTCCAGAAACGGCGGATATTTTCTTTCCTCTTCTCATCCCACTTACACAGCGGATGATATAAACTTAGGAAGCACGCAGAACAGTATTTTATGCCACTTCCAGCGCCAAAGACGACTCAAATTTTAATCAATAACGACGCGGCACAAACCAAGAGAGCGGAGACTAGTTAAACCAAGCTTTCCCCCTGCATTATTTCTATGCTCATTAAAGCTTGAAATACGGATTTAAATTATACGAATTTTAAATTATTCTATTTGCTAATACAAGTTTACAACCTGTATTTGAACACGACAATGGTTTGAAGATGTTGAATGAAAGGATTAAAGGAAAATCAATAAATTAGAGGAGATACTAGAAATTTTATTTTTTATTTACGAAAGTAACATATTTGCGTACGGTTAACTTCCAGGAGAAAGGATTAACATGCATGTGGGAACTCAAAATTTTATCCTACTTCAATTAATTACGATATTTCCGAGGCTTAGCCTTAAGGGTCACGATTCCTCGAATATCATAGATTGAAAACAATGAAAACTTAACTTTTCTGATTACTATGAGAGAGTCTAAAAATGGACAACTCCAAAAACAAGCACTGGGGTGAATGTATATTTAGATACTGAAGACTCGCTCCGTCGACTCCCACACTCGAAATGACTTCCGTAGAAAATTGTTTTCTTCAAATGAAAAGCTTTTGTACAAAAACAGAAACATAATGACCACGCGCATTATGAATGGCAGGGGAAAATGTCTTGGTTGGATAATATGATAAGGGGTGGGAGTTGCTTGGAGGGAGTGAGTGGTCAAGGGAAACACGGGGAAGAATGGGGTCGGACCGCAGTCATTATTCATGGAAGGGTCTTTATTCACAAAAAAGGCTCCCAAAAGCGTTGAACAGGTGGTTAGGCACACCAGTCAAGAGTGGAAAACTGACCAACGAATTGTTACCCTTATATTTAAGCGAACTCGCACAAGTCGAGGGTCTCTTTAAGGAGAGACGGACGTTTCTTTTTATATTCTTATTACAAAGAAGACTTCTTCTTGGCCCTCCATCAAATTACCCACGGCAATGGAACAGCCATCAACACTACTCGGTTTTTACCATGTGAGCGATTTTCGATGCTCGTGCAAAACATTTCATTTACAAGTAATTTTACGGAAAAAGCCCTTTCCTCCCAAGCTCTCTTCCTTTGGCGACCAGAGTTATCCATGGTGATCAAAATTACCGAAATATCATCCGCATGCATCCAGCAGTGTTTGAATTTGAACTTATGATAAAAATATTTGAAGTAATTTTCTTAGATACCGCAAGTATTTACACATTATATTTATAATTTCATAACTGTCAGCAACACGCTTAAGCCTCCTCAGCAACCTCTCCTCCATCCTGGTTGCTGGGACTTTTTCTCGCAAATTAATGAACTGCGCTTAGGCCTGATGATTAAAAAAATTTAAAAACTCGTACGAAAATTTAAACTTCATTCGAATACCTAAATTCATTGTGTTCCAATGATTTGGAGATAATTCCCAAAATTAGACATTACTAGTGAAGGAAAGGCAAACAAAGTCAATTTTCAATTGGGTAAAAAATATTTTTCCTGACCTAAGCTTCAATGCAATATCTTCAAGGATGATGCATCACCTCCACCTAAAAACGAAGCGACAAACTAAAAGCTATGTCGAAAATGCAGGATCATTCTCATAGGCGCCGTTAATGGGACTTTTATTAAGTGAGACTGAAGAGTTTTCTACAGTTCAATCAAAGAATCATCACGGTAAGGATAGCAACGAAACCATAAGAAACCGCAGTGGTTTACATGGCGACGACAGACTACGGCGATGGCGGAGTGTAGGTTGCGTATGATACCTACGATATCGCTGAAGTAAAAAAAGTAAGGAAAGAAGAAAATCTCTTTATACAAGGTGACTGAGAGGTAGGTCTTGAAGAAAAACACGAAGAAAAAACATTACATAGGTACGTGATAGCGCAAAGGAAGACGAGAAAGGCTTGTGGCGTTCTGCGAATAGCACAAGTTAAGGGCGGGAATTACGCTGTTACAGAAAAACTACTCGCAGATGATACACGTAGAAAATACCAGAAGTAGATGCAAAGCGATACCAAGTCCACTTCATCTTAGTGAAGCAGGGATTTATAAATTATAAGAATGAACTGCAAAAGCTATTCGGTAGCATATTTAAAAATCGGCCACAGTTTCTGACTAATTAATTGCTATCTTAGCACCAGGAAGATAAAGAAAAGAATGAAGACCCAATGGCAATAAATAGAAGCGAACTGAGTCAACAATGGATTTACAACGGAGGAAATCTTAGTGCAGTAATCTTTTAAAAGTTCTCAGGAGTTTGAATTGTGTCGAACAAAGGTTATTTACGGATTTTGGCCATTTCAATATTTTTACATTTTTTAGTTCCGCATTTTATCATTACTTTGATATTCTCACAAGTTCCAAGAGTATTTATTTTCAGCACAAAATTATAAGAATACATCATCGCTTTTGAGCAAGTTACCCGAATTATTTTCAACTTTTCATATAAGAATTCACAGTAAATAATTAGCATTTAGAAAGTATTCAATATGCTTAAAATAACCATACGCATCATACAGAGAATTGTATTTATGACCACAATATTATCCTGAAAAAACTAGGTACTCTTATACCACGAAAATACCTACTGTTGTGATTAATGAGAAATATGAATAAATGAGAAATGAGCTTTTTTACTTCAATTTTTTAAATTAGTGTAACACTGCCATCCAGTATATATAAAACTTTATGCGTTTACGATGATAATAATTAGAAAAAACTATGAATGGGAAAAGGATTAATAAGTTACAGTTTACCTTACATAAGGGAAACACGAAATCGGGAAAAGATAACCATTGGCATACGAAAATACGGGGAGATGACAGCATTGCTATACTTGAAAAGAAGAGAAACACAAAACTTGCCTGTACGGAGAAGGGGATGAAAAAGTGTATCCTCAAGTCAAGCAAGAAGTAATAGCATGTAGTAGAATTAAGGAAGACAATTTTCAAATTAAGACTTGGGAAAAGCTAATAGAACAAAATGAAGAAAGGTGCAAGTGGCATGTAGAAAGCTGAAAAGGGATGGCGAAAAAGGCTTTCTTCTAGAGGATACAACTACAAATGGAAAATAATGATAGACCAGAATTAAGGAAGCGACTCATGAAAACTTATAAATGGAGCTCATTCATATACATAGAAGATAGAAGCAATCGAGAAAAGGAGAAAGGAAACGATGGGTATTGTTACTGCAGAAGAATGATTTAAATAAAACAGGTAGATAAGAGTAGCAAATGAAGAATCACCTAGAAGAGTGGGTGAAAAGATAAGCTTCTGGAGATACTAACAAGAAAAAGAGGGAAACTAATAAGACACATCCTGAGGCACGATAGTTTACTGAATACCATAAGTGAAGGAAACGGATAGGGGAAGAATTACTGGGGAAGCCCAAGGGTAAATTACGAGAAACAGGTGATGGAAGACGCCAGCGCAAGTCACTATGAATAAATGAAAAGATTGGAGAGCTATAACAAATCAATCCTTGAACTGATAACCAATGGTGATGATGTAGTAATAAATATTTCTTACACGTTGGAAAATTGCATTTGTTGCTCTTTAATTATGTTCCAAGGCCACCATATCATGCCCGAGCGTTTGCAGTACACGGAAGCCACTACATTAGAGCCAGTAAGCGGCACGGGATACATTAATGTTTTAGCTTTCATAATTCCACTTTTCCCACTGGATTAGTTTAAATCCTCTAACGAAAATACGGCACGTTAATGTAGGAATTAACGGCCAAAAAAGTATGCCGCGAGTATAAGCGAGCAGGCACGAGTGGGAATAGGCGTTGGGAAATCAACCGCTTGGGTAGAATTTTACAGAGGATGACTGGGGTTTCATACAATGATATTTTGAGAGCAGGATGCTAACAAGGAAATGAGTAGACAGGAAGTGTAATGCCTACTGAAGCAGTTTCTTAGTTTCTAAGCTAAGTCCAAAAATATGCGCATACTCCTCTTGAATTTTGATCGAAAAAGGTCTATTTATTCTGAATTGACCGGCCTAACCACAGATTTGAAGCGTAAATTCTTGAGCTATAATTTCATCCCAATGTATGATTTTGACAATTACACCCTACAGGGTAGGTGATTCATTAGAATTCAGGAGATATTTCCTTTATAATTTCTAAAAAAACCTCGCAATTTTATGTAATAGCACCCCTGCATGCGCGGGTTACGTTTTCTCGGTTTCAGTAACTCGCGATTCCCCTCTGTCAGCATTCGTTACCGCACCTGTACCCATTACCCCTTGCCGCGTCTCTTTATTTCTTGCCACGTATACACATTTCTCGCCGCGTCTATCAAATCCCCTGTACACGCCATATTTCCTGTATCCCATTTATACGATTTTTCGTGCGTTATTACGTATTTGAGCTTGTTTAATGGAAAGCATGCAAAATGAAAATCGACTTATGGTCGCTACTACCCACGGATGCGGCGGTAGGTCTTGACACGTATCACTTGCGGATAACTGGGTGCTACTGTATGCAGCCTTCTTATTGGTGCTAAGAATGAAAATGATCACAAGAACCGTGAAAAAGAATAGTAATATCAATCAGTGGACAATAAAAGGTGGTTTAGGTAATCATTACGTAAGTGTAAGCGATTTATAAGCGAATTAATACAAGAGGTTTTTTCCGCGTGATAGGTTTTTACGTGGAAAAAATAAGGTGTGTCCATTTCGTTAAGAAGAGTATACTCAATATTTTCTAAAGGGTTAATAAGAGTTCCCCGAATTCTTTCACTCCTGACATCCATTAACGCTGAACTGACCTCACATCATTATAGGGCACTTTTCTTCGTTGCAAAAGTTATCTCAATAGAATCGCTCATTGAAACGCCACAGCCGTTAGACCTGGCGGGTAGTGCACTAACCGACTAAGCATGAACTCGAGATTAAGAACCGCACTTGGCACACATTTTAGCCGTGAACACGTACCTAGTGGGGAACGTCACTTCAAATTTACTTCCAATGAAGGTTTCCTCCCAAAACCATGGTGTAGCGATGACCTCAACCAACGGAGGACTTAATGACGACGTTTGCAGAGGCGTTTGTCATCACTTTGTATGCTTCCTCATTTATCCGTGGTTGAACGATATTTACATTGTGCACTGATCTAGGCTTCTTCCGACCACCTATTTGCATTGATGGTCTAGTAAAGCATTATGAGTTTAATGCCTATCCTTCCAGCCGGGAGAACCATTAGAGAAAGTGAACTAAGTGAATGGGTAAACTGACATAATATGAAGAGACGTTTGTTGGAAAATCAAAAGAACAAATTGGTAAAAATTAATTCACCAGCATCGTAACATTTTGAACCGGAAGAAAAGAAAACCAGCGAAAGTGCAGTGAATGGAACGAGTTACACAGAGCATAGACAAAATTAATCATTCCAAGAAAGAAAACAAGCTCGCGACGAATCTTTCACCAGAGCATCTGCTATAACATACAACGATGAATTATACGCGTTTCACTCTGTGATTAAATGAAAGTGTAGTTGGTTAAGGTTGCATAACAGCTGTTGAAATCTGCTTCGCCAGATGCAACCGAGGCGCGAATTGATAACATAAATGAGGGCCGATAATATTAGCGTAATTTAATGTGGACTTAATAATTTTAATATTGTTTGTCGTTCATTACGTAGTGAAAGATTATCTAATTGATAATTCTTTTCTTAAAACCAAAAAAAAAAGTTAAAAACCATTGAAAAGCGTTTTTGTTAAAAATTTGACTTGCGTAAAAAATAGAAATATGTACTCGAATTAAGTTTTTTCAAAAGAATAATTTCGGATGGGAAAATATTTCTATTTAATCACCCGAAGGTGTCCCAAAACTCGAGAAAAATTGCTGTTTATTGAATGTCCTTATTTTCCTAAGCTTCTATTGATCTCTCACAATTGCATAATTTGAAAACTTGAATTAAAAGCAATACAACTGAAGAAATATTAGCTAACCAAATGCTTTGATAATATAACCGTAAATATAAAAGCTAAATAAAACATTAAAAACACAACATCAGCTTCTCTAACCTGCATTTATAAATAATTACGCGAGATACTTCAAATAGTGAACGGAATAAAAACATTCAACCCTTTATTCGTAAAATGGTTTTAGTCCCATTCCAACTCTAGTTAACTCTATCATTTAATAACGAGAAAATAAAATGGTCCTACATCGAAGTTCGTATTAGTGTAATTGAATCTCATCTCTCATCTCCCGCTCTTTAAAAAAACGTTTTTAGTGGCGTTGCCACTTTAACAATTTGAAAAAAGACGAAACGGTCACTTTTGGTGGGTTTTGTTATTAAATTATAATTAGCGCATCTAGGACACTTTATAAAATGTTTACTATAGCATTTTATGCAGCTCCCGTTAACAAAGACATCGTACTGGCAAATAACCTATAACATACGGACAAACACCATTTAGAAAATGATTCAAATGCATTCGGGGGACTTCAAAACTATCATGGAAATACCGAAGTCTAACTTTTTCCATGAAAACAATACTTTCCCATTCACTACGCATGGAGAAAGTAACGTGCAAAAGTACAAAAAATTGAACTAAAGATAATAGCCACCCATCGCATTAAAAACCTCAATAATTTTAAACTAATAGAGTTCAAACTTATTACCACCTGATTTAAATCGGAATGCATATGGAATTATTAAAAACCAATTTTTATCCATCGCATGATTTTTGAACTCCATAAATCAGCGTACATAACCCTGACAATATCAACGTCGAGCGTTTGCGGATATTCATAATGTTACCCTTTTTATTGACGTATTTGCTCGAATGAAGTGGAAAGAGCCTTAGATAACCGTTCAGTCGTTTATTCCGGGTGAACAATATACTGCGGAAGAAATTAAATACACCACGCATAAATCGACAAGTGTATCTCCTGCTATATATTATACGATATATCTCCTGCTATTACACTAAACGTGACCCATTTTCGACTCTTCCTTTCAGGGAACCCCTTACATTTTAGTACTTAATGAAATGCCCTATTGGCCTGCAGCTATACT
This sequence comes from Calopteryx splendens, assembly GCA_002093875.1. Taxonomy (NCBI): domain Eukaryota; kingdom Metazoa; phylum Arthropoda; class Insecta; order Odonata; family Calopterygidae; genus Calopteryx; species Calopteryx splendens. The sequence goes on from LYUA01000308.1 coordinate 324,848, forward strand.
AGGTGAACCATGGTAGTACCTATATTGACAAGGGATATTCAGGTTTGTACCTATCACCAGTTTTGGGACTATCGGGAATTTTGTTTATCATCCTCACCAATTACGTCAAATATAGTTTATTCACACTCACTTGAAAATTAACCACTTTCAACTATGATGGGCTAGGGCGATTTTGGACCCATTTTTCAAATTCTTTAGTAGTAAGAGTATTTCTGGTCACATATCAGAAAAATTATGAAAAGACTTTACTGTTTTAGTAATAATTTACAATGTAGCATACATTAATACCCTAAAGATGATAATCATGCGGCTATATGCATAAAATGTATGCCTCGTGAAACGCTGGGTTTGCGTTCCAGATACATAATATCGAACCATTGTATACACGTCAATAGTACACGTCAATACAGTGCGTGCGTCAATAGTACACGTCAATACACGTCAATACAGTGCGTGAAGCACTGAAATTTTGGTTAATTGTTCTTTCCCTGCGTGCAAAAATGATTTGATAAAACGTAGAACAAATTTTACAATAGATATTATTGAAATATATGTGGTGTCATATTATTTAAGTACTTGGCGAAAATTTTGTCAGTTTAAATGTACGAGTAACTGAAAAAAGTGTTCTTGTAATTAACAGATATCATTGTAATAATTTCACTGATGACTATACTTAGGGATAAAAAATTAACAAAAACATATATGAAACAGCTTTCTTTTTCCCGACTATGATAGCGAAAACATCTGATATGAAAGAAAATGAAGCACCTTCATTTCCGTTTTCTGGTTACATTGAGCTATTGACACTTTTGTTATTTCGCTGATGACCAGATTATTTAAGTTCTTCTTCATTAGATAAAAGAACAACTAGTGTCAAGTCCTAGACCTAGGCTGGTCGGCGGGAAATACCAAGATATCGAGCCCAGCTTGTCTAAATTTTCTGAAAAACCCATTCCATTTCTCCCTCTCCTGTGGTAACATAACATTTGGTCAATATCGGCGTTCATCATCATTTAAGGTATATTTGGTCAATGTACCTCAAATACCAATTATTTATCACCCTATAACCACGTTTCCTGTCATCTGCATATGAACCACAAAAATACCCCCACTACATTCAAATGTACCTTTCATTTATTTCGTTCGTTCAAATGAGGCTAGATAAAAACTAAAATTTTAAAGAATGGTTTTTGCGACAATTTGAAGCGGTGACTGATAAGAATTTTCCCTTTGCGAAACACTGTCACAACGAACTACACATCTCTAAGAACTAATAACATAAACAAATTTAAATTATGTTAACCAATCGTCCAACCCCTACACACTCGATACCAAACTTTGCATTTCATACACTAGAACACGTCTTCATCTCACCCCTCATTATAAAAGTTGCAGAACCATTCTAATGCGTTTCGTCGGATCAGTTGCACAGCTAGGCAGAATTTTTCTAACGTATCTCATGGGGATTTCTTCCTTTATGCCCAACTAAACTTTTTAATTCTCCAAATAATACCTGTATGGGCTACTTGCCTGAATCTCTTCTGTTTCTGTTAACACCTTTCCTGCTGTATCTTTAGAAGTGTGTGCGCCTTTTCCTTTCTGATTTCCTGGCAGTGCACTCACATGCCTGTACAGCACACCCATTTCACCGTCTCTGAACGTTCTCCATACCCTCACTCTGCTCTTTCTACAACATTTATTTTGCCTTATTTGCTTCTCGCCTTACTTTGTTGTTTAACTCTTTGTAAGCCCTATCATCTGTATATGATCCTTGAAATGGAATGTGGCCAGAAAAAATTGTTAGATCAGTATAATTTTCCATCCCAAGAAAGGGAAAGGCAACAGTAAGTGAAAACTATAGGCAACATTCTTCCATTTCCTTTTCTCGTCTATCTTCCCAATAATCTCTTCTGTGATCCATAGTTTTTTCCGACTTTTTCTATTTACCATTCCTATTATTTTGTTTGCAGCTTTCGTTATCTCTTCTTTGAGCTGTTCCCAACTTTCTTCTACTGTACCCTTACCCTTGTTCACACCAATAATTCTCTAAACTGCTTTCTCGTGCTCCTTTCTTTTCGTCCCGTTTAGTGCTTCTACATTCCATTTTCTTATCCGTCTTCTTTTTCTCATTTTCTTTCAGGGAAAGACGAAAAGAATATATAGAAGAACAATACGCTACAGACATTAAGCAAGTGAGCTTGGACAGAAAAATAATACGATGTGGAAGAGGATAGCTTAGATCAAGGCATACTAGGTTGCGAAATAGTGGAGACATTATAGGAAATGAAATCGAAAAAGCCTATGGGGGTAGATAATATCCCTGCAGAATGACGAAAGAGTTTTTATGGGGTCGTTCGTAGCATTTACGAGGATGGAATTTGCCCAGAAGGCTTTGTTATATCAATATTAATTGGGTAGGGTTTCTTTCCTTTTCGTCGTCATACACTCCACTATAGGACAATCAGTTCGATTTCGCAAGCAGCAAAGGTAGTAGTCAGGATCATTAATAAATTGATAGAGAAGAAGGCAAACGGTTATTTAGGGGCTGATCAGTCTGGGTATACTAGGGGTGGAGGTAAAGGTTATGCCATAGCAGTAATTGCGTCACTGACAGAAAAGAATATGAGATTAATCAGGATGTATTTATCCGCTTCGTAGATTTCGAGATGACATTTGATAGGGTAAATTGGGAGCATCTAATAATCGTATAAAAGATGATAGGAGCAGACTGGAGGGATAGGAGACTTATCCGAAACCTGTATATACCTCAGACAGAAAAGGTGAGGGTAGCAAATGGATAAACAGGGTGTACAGTAATAGACCGTAGGGGTAAAGCAGGGTTGTCCGTTATCACCCGTGCTTTTCAACGTACACGCAGAGGAAATAGTAAGGGAGTCGTGGGAAGGAGTGAAGTAGGAGTGAAAGTAGGTGAGGAGCTGATCAGGTCAGTCAGATTTGCGGACGATTGCGTCTTAGTTCCAAGCAAGTAGCCAAGCATCCAAGGGGTTGCAGTCATTACTGAGCTCTCTATAGAGCCAATGCGATAGGTATGGAAATAAAATAAATGAGAAAAAAACGAAAGTAATGAGGTTCTCGAGACAGGAAGGCTAAGTTTAATAATACAGTAGGAGGGCATAAACTTGAGTAGGTAGAAGATTTTAGCTATTTAAGTAGTGTTTTAGACGAAGGTGGGGAATGTGGTTAAGGATATAAGAGGAATAATCGCATTAGATACGGCAGCTTTTACAAAGCGTAGAGAATTGATGATAAGGACCATAGGAAAGTATATAAGAAAATACTGGTGAAGGCGTTGACGTGGTTTTGTATGACTCGGAAACTTGGTCGTTGGGGCAAGATTACAAGCATATGAATTTTGAAATGTGGGTGTGGAGGATGGAAAAAATGAAATGGACAGAAGGGAAACCGAACGAAGAGGTTTTGCACATGGTAGGGGACGAGAGAAGGATATAAGGAGAAATTCATACAAGGCAAGAAATACAATTAATGCAGGGCGTATTGAGTTGCTATGGATTGTTGAAGACTATGATTGAGGGGATAATGTTGGGTAGGCGAGGCAGAGTGAGGAAAAGATTAGACATGTTGGTTGTAATGAAGGGTGGCAGAAAATATACAGAAATGAAGATGGGTTACTGTAACGTGAGTTTGTGAGGCAATAATGCCGTGTCAGAAACCTACCCTAACTGGTAGATTACCATTTATTAAAAATGGGTAACGTGTCAAGACATTAGCTCTCTGCGAGGTCGTTATTTTTTTTTCTTTTCGTGTCAGCTGACAGGAAGCTAGGATCTAGTGATATTTTTTCATTGGTAACTTCAAGCATATAAAATCTTCCTTTGTTATAAACATAGGTCTAAAATACATTGGTCATAAATCTATGTTACTCATTTGTAAATTATAAGGGTATCATTTTTTAAGAGCGAGCTATTTTAATACTAAGAAAATGGATTTATTTTTGCCTTATATGCCTTCTTCCTCTGCCTTCTTTGCCTCTACCTGGAAACATAACCTAACGAACACACGTAAATGAACTGCAACTACCATAATCTTAACTAAGGCTAATATAAGGGAGAATTCAATGTAAAAACTTTGATTATGAAAGTTTGAGTTGAGTGTTACTAATAATTCCTTCTACGTTACGCCTCCGTTTACCTTAGTACCTGAAAATACACTGGAACATTAAAATTATCTCAAAATTTCCAGTTTAATTTTTAAAATGTTTAATAATGAAAATCCAAGACTGTTTAATGGTACATTTAGCATTTCACCGAGGTAAAAAAGTATCTATTAGGGTAAAATCATCAATAAAAATAATAAATTAGGTCATAAAAGACTCAATTTCTCTTATAAGTTAAGATTTATTTCCTTTCCCTCATTCCCGTACCTATGTGACGAGCCTTTTAAGAGCGCATTTCTAAGACGAATATATAGCGTGCGTGAAAATAAATATTCCCATTTACACGGTAACGAATATAGGATAATTTTTCGAAAGCAACGATTCCTCTACTGCAAACTAGCGCGCAATGGAACGAACATTGTTTTTAACACCAACAAATAGAATGAAAGGACCATTTTTATCAATTTCTACCCACCGACTGTATTCAACATCTGGCGAAGTTGTTGCTTCAGGGCCCAAGGCTTCATTGGCTCTTCCACGCGACAGATAAGTGGCAGACGTGATAGTCCCAAAATGCCATCCGCAGTCTAATTATAGCACAGCGTTTACGCAAGTCCTAAACTAAGGCTAAGGACATACGAACACACACACACCAATAGGCACACATGCCTTTGCACACTAAATAAAAAGCTAAGTGTTAACGTTTTTAAACACAATGTAATAGAGGGGAATTAAACATTACACGACATAACATGACTCTCTCGCTTATGATTTGGACGAATTTAAACTGCGTCTTCGTGGCATGACGCTTGCTTTCTGGATAGGGCGGGGGTGCCTTTGCGTGCGCATGTGACCTGGAAAAGCAGTTGCTTCCACGAATACATGAAGCGGATCTTGAACCAAATGGCGCGCAAGCCAAGGGCACCCTCACAAAACCTCCCATTCTGTTTTTTTTAATCCTTGATTTGAGGGACTGCTGTGACCAAGAAATTTTAGGCGGCAGTGACTTTTTTAAACACAACAACATGCCGTGAAAAGCAGCTATTTAATTACTACTCCACTGATCGTAACGAAAATCTTGATACCTCGCTTTATAAATTTAGTTTCTTACGTTTAATAACTATAATTAAAAATAAAAAGGAATGAAATGCGCGTTTCCAAACGCTTCTCATCGCACGCAAAAGTATTCCACATGAAAAACCAACCAAAACCTATCTATTCATAAGAAAGACATTTTGAGTATCCAACAGATTCAATTCAAAAGATAATTGGTGTATATTCACACGGATCGACTACTTTCAAATGGAAAATAACTTCTCGCTTAAACTAGTAAGCATTTAATTATAAAATCTTCAACTTATAGAGAAAATAAACCCACCATTTGAGTTTTAGGTGCGCCGAATACGTCGTGGAGATTTAACCATAACTTATGCTCGAATTTTTATCAAAGACATGAACACTTATTGTTTATTCAACATAACATATATTATTTACCTGAACAAACTAAGGTAAATATAGTAATGGATTAACTCCAGGAAAAGAAGGACTGTATTTTAAATTCAACCCTCATGGCTTGTGCTGAAAATTCGCACACACATGCACACTGGTTTCTAATAAATACTTCATGCTACAAAACTTACGGTGAGGCATGGGAACATGGCTTACGGTCTCGAGTTACATACCTGAAATTGGAGAAGAGAAAGAATATTAAAATTAAAACAATAGTGAAGCATTGAAACGCAATAACACAAGTCCAAAATAAAAAAAAGACATTACATTTGGCCTCCCTGGGTCATTCAATGAAACCGGGAACTAAATACATAATAAAAGAGCAGGTCAACATGAGCAAGGTTATTAGTACAAATTGATTTAACTACGCACAATGCCCATAAATGGTGTAAATTCTTTGAACAAGAAGGTTAGGAAAATATACAATCCTATAGTTATATGTCTTAGGTAAGACAAAAAGGCAACTGTGTGAGTACAGACACACCTTTGAAGTCATACTTTAAAAAAACTCATTAATTGGAAGAAGATTGACATTGGGTTTAATTTTAAAAAATATCTCGTTGACATTCATAAAAATTAGTAATTCAATTTAAAGCAAACCTAGAACAAAAAGACCTTAGCACACTCTTAAAATGCTGGTGAATTAGAATATTATCGTCTCCATTCAATCAGTTCGTGATTGTGACTGTTCAGTGACTGATTCGAACTGTTCACTGACCAATATCACTGGTCCTTGCTTTAGCAAATACGCATAAAATTAAATTAATTAATAATGAAAGTATATTTCAACAAATATAAAAATACAATTTATTATAAATTATATTTTTTTTGGTAATTTATTTTTATTTTTAAAATGACAATCTAATTGTTTAGAAAAATATTGATCTAATTGGATTTTTCAACTTCATAATAAAACTGGTGTAATGCATGAGCAGTGGTACACATTTCCGCATTTTGATTGCAATTCTTGTGGAAGGATAAAACACTATTTTATCAACGAGCGTTTAGGGGACTATGTTGAAAGAGCACCTGTGACTTAATCAAAATGACCAGCTATTGAGTTTTTTAGCGTTAAAATCACTGTCAATGATATTGCCCATCCACGTGCTAATTTTAAGGACGGCAATTTGCTTTCAAAAGACTAACATGGCTTCTCCGAATAAAAAATTGTGGAAAAGAATTAAATCACATTGACTCATTTTTTAACTCTTACGAGACAAGTATTAAGTCCACTAAAACGCTTGGTTTTAGTCAGTTAATCCCCAACTAAGGCGATTAAAGAGCTTTTAGGGCGTTCGTTACACACAAAATTTTACACTATATCATCCTTCCTAATTGGGATCTACATAATCGAAGCGTACTAGAGATGTCAAGGTAAACTACAGATCTAGCATGAATTACCTTTTGTGAGTGATTTTTCATCGTGCTTTGGATGTAATGACGTGGAGCATAAAAACATTCCAGTGTAACTAGCATGTAGTGTTCTTCGGAGTTAATTTCAATTGCTCGGGCACAATTAGTTCATCAAACCAAGGTTAATGGAGGGTCAATAGAACACTACTCATCACGAATAGGCATGTAAAAACATGATATCCTCTATCGGTAACAGAAGAACACTAATTATTACAATAAGCGAGAGACTACACATGCATCATGATCGCTTTGGATCTCTTTGGAATGCCATTCAGCGTAGCTCAATTATTGCTCAATTTAATTGGTGCATAGACCCCTCTAAACATCCAAATACCGACACCCCCAAACACTAATTCTAAAGTAATAACCCTTCACGTTTGGAGAGATCATAATCATTTAAATCCATTGAAAACGAAGCAGTTGGAGAGAATTTCTTATTACTAGTGGAATGACTATGGCCATTCCACAGTCGACGACACTAATGACATTACAGTAAGTGGTCAATTACGAACGGGAGTAAATGAAGATATCGGATATTTGCTAAATGGAGAACATGAGTGACCAAAAATCAATTAAAATAGGTAACAAGAAAATCCTTTGCCAATAAATAGCAGCTGTGATTGGCCGCAGTAGATTTTATTAAAATTTATTTCCACGGATTTATGAATTAAAGAGCAAGGCGGACTGTCGACTGCATTCGCAACGAAAGGGATTTTTGCAACCGAGACATAAAAAAACTTTGGCACCAAAATATAGCGCATCCAACGTTTACGTATGCTTTCCAGCCCTCCAGTATGTCTTTTGGCAAAGATGAACAACAAACCTATTCAAGCAGCGTCAACTGCCTCAAACGGAACATTATAAACATAAAAACATTCACTTTAAAACTTGCATTTAACAGGCAGTTTAAGGTTTCTTTCTCCGCAGAGACATTGCAATGCCCCTCACGCACATAAACAAACGCGAGAACGACGGGCGCATTTTGGTCCTAAGGTTACGATCAACGCCATAAAGGAAAGACTCTACGTAAACACATATGGAACAAGTTGCAATCAAAATGGACCAGATAGAAATTGATTCAAGGACCAAATTTGTATGCCCCGTCTTCAGGCAGCTATGGTCTCACCATATCCGCCTCAAGACGGGGCCGAACCCCCGAAAA
>LYUA01000308.1:388483-398756 GCA_002093875.1 Calopteryx splendens
AGCGAAATTCTTGGATCCCCCTTCTTTACAATTTCATCAAACCACTACTTGGAAAGTATCTGCTAGGAATACGAGCCACCGTTACACGAAATTGTAAAAAAGCATGAGATCGAGGGTGCCGACAGAGGTCATCAAAAAGGCGTTGTTTCCGCCCACATGTGATCCTGATTTGCTAAGGTTGGGAGTTTGGATTTAGAAAGCGTCAGTTGAAAGTTACAAATATAACCAGGGAGTCATGAGTGATACCGTGGATTGCATCCGCCGTAGCTGAGAAATTCTTTAGCATTGAAAAAATTGAAGTTTCCAAAACGGAAATGATTTGACCAAATGTACATTAGATAACATTGCATAACGTGAGTTACGATAAGGATAATATCATAGGACTTTCTTTTCGTTACGGAAACTCAAACTTTACAATATGATTAAAGCACAACCGTGGACATTTAACGCAAGCATTTGGCAAGCTCGAAAAATGACTATACGTCAAACACTATAATAGGCCTAACACACATAATACGCAGGAGTCTACTCTCCGAAAAAAACACGAAAATACAAACGTTGCTTGAAATCTTAATCGTACTTTTACCACGTGTATTCAGACTGTGTCATAATATTTCATATTTTATTTAAATGCACACATCAAAAACAAAAAAGAACTGAATTTTTTTCATAGGCAGAAATGTATGATTTTTAATAAAAACTTACTTCCCGTGCAACGTCCAAGAGCATAACTTACATTTTTTTCCAGCTAGCTCGAAATCAAATTATTTTAATTATATGTAGCAGTCTGAGATACTTATAGTTCCTGATAACTTAAAAGGTTATTTTATATATATATATATATAATATATAAACACTTATATTATATATTTATATAGGTATGCGTGTGTATACACAAAATATATTTATTTATTTAGATTCGGCATTAAAATAAAAAAGAAATTTAGTGTCTAAAAATAGAATAGAGCATATCAGGTGCCATCGCAATATGTGCCTAACCTGCCACATCTGAGTGTGTCATCGACAGATGCGTGCGTCATATCCGTCGAAGGAATTTCGGCGGTTTATCGTGATTCAGTCGTAATCATTAGCAAATCCGGTATTATCCGGTCGTATCTGATTCGATGAATTACTTACAACATCAACTGCGGTTGGAGACAGTTATCGGCCGAGCGACTAATTGTTTTTGTAGGGTGTTTACGAAACGGAGAGTATGGAGGGAGTTCGGAGGATTGCGACATCACGGCGCATGTTCAAATAACATTCCTCTAAGCACCATTGCAAAGAATTTTCCGCAAATTGTTTCTAGATGGCATTTTTCAAATAAAAAAAAACACGAAATCCGAAATGATATAATCATGTAACGAATTTTCATAAAAAAAACGTCGCTGGAGTGTTTGGGTTTGTTAGCCGTTAAAAGGTCATTTTGTTGTCCGCAGAGAACAATACTAGCGCGGTAAAACGTTCGTCTGCAGGAAACCGAAAACAGGTAGGGCCGTTCAATAACAGCTCACTAATGCTATCAACGGCTTTCTCTCTACTCTCATTCTACTAAAACGTCCTTCATTATTTTCTATCCATCCCTTAGCAATAAAGGCACTGTAAAAGGCGTAAAAGATATAAAGAGCGAGGGCTTCTCACAATAACATTATAGTAAAAATAGAGGTTTAAAATACGAGGTGCTACCTAGAGATAGGGAATATTTATGCATGCAAATTAAATAAATAAATAAATTTCATAAATATATCATATACAGCACTATGGTATAATTTTAGGCTAAATGTACAGAATACTGTAAAAGAAGAAGCTAACAAGCGCAGGAAAAATATAAATGAGCATATTTTCCACGCTCCTAATTTTAAGTACATGTAGAACAGTAACTAACACTTGTCTGTTTAAAATATTAATTTTCTTTTCCAGTATCTCATACAGATATTATCCTCGAAGGGTTCTGAATTCATAAATTTAATATTTTAACGAATTTATTGAAAATATCGGGTCTACGACCAGATTTTTGTTTTATTTTCGAGTAGTAGCCGAAATGCCCAACATAGATCATACCTATAAAATCAGTCTCTCGTATTTTCCGAATTACAAATATAAAATGTAGCATGAATGATCTACCTAAGAGAAATACAAGTCCTTGATATGACTGACTAGAAATAGAGTAGTCGTGGAAAAGAAATTTTCTTAGTAAATAGTATGATTTTTATGTTAACACTTTACTGAACCCAATAGTAAAATTTCAAGCCATCTTTGATATTTCCTGGATCATAACACGATTAAATACCTCTCTCCCATTAGGTAGGTCAAGTTCAATTTTGCAAGAAGAATTCAATTGAATAGTGAAAATATTCTATTCTCGCGTATAAATATTTAGTCAGTTACAACATAATTTCAACTTTGAAGTACTTGACGGAAAAGATATCACTCATAATTAATTAAAACGGCTAAGACATCGCTATTACGTTTAGAAATAGTACTCCTAATTATATTCGTCGCAACAGGACAAGTCATGAGATAAACACGAGGGAATAATATGGCAGACGTATTTATTTGCTTATCAACATGGCAGAAATAAACACTAGCTGAAATAAATGAAGATACCCAACTAACTATTTTTCGTAAAAAAAGCCAAATTTTCGAGAATTATCAAGTAAAAACGTAGGATATTATCATTTTATTGAGTAAATATTAATTGGCTGCACCATAAATAACAATGTGAATTACTAGATTCGCAATGAAAATCAACAACGCCAACAGAAAATGCCTGGGGTTTATTATTAAATATCTTACTTAACCGGATCGAGAAGTACAATTCGTAAACTCTTGCGATAGGAAAAGAGCTAGAATGGTATAACAGGGAGGCTAAAACGACGTAAAGATGGCAAAGACTTTTATACACCAATTTTAAAATTAGTTTAAAAGATAATGATGTGAACCCATGCGAAACTCAAAAAAGGAGACTCACAGAAGATGGAATAGGAAAATGGGAACTCAAGGGCACAAACGAAATAAATGAAATTCAAAAGCAAAACGTCAGTGGAATAATCAGACGCATCCATGCACACAATATTCGATCGAAACAAAACTAATGATAAGTATGCCGAGGACTGTAATCGAAAAATGGAACTGCGAACTGCCATTCCTTTTACAATTTAATTAATTTTTAATTAATTAATTAAACTTAATCTACCAACAAAGCTTAATTACACCTGATTCAAAACGTGAAATAAGTGTAGGAATTCGTATAGCAAATCCCATAAATAACCCTTTCGGAGTAAATATAACATACTCTAACAATCATGGCAATTAAAATCTGCAGTTAGTGAAGAAAAAAAGGGATGTCAGGTGAGAAGAAACATTAAATTATACCAACACTGTTCGATTTCTTTAAAATATAAGGAATTTTATTTTTTTCACACAAATGTGAGCCAAAGAGACCCTATCATAAGTTATAGCATTTTAAAATTAATTTATACAAAACCTTGCATCGATAAAATTTACTTTCCTCTTGTGTTTACTTACGACATCGAATCGGTTTTCTTAGACGACGATTCGAAATGCCCATGTTTTAAAAGTTACCACATTCCCCGCTTCATTGAAGACCGAAAGAAGAACGCTTTCAGAAATTACAAAACATTATTTAACAAGGTTAAATTGGATTATTTTTATATGAATTTCACGTATGTTGTATTTTCTGAAATCAAAATGTGAACGAGCAACAATTATTTTCGGCGCACGAGAGACGCGTATTGGATTATCAAGCTGTGGGTGCATAATACGGTATAGGTTATCATAATTGAAAAAGCACTCCTTTTAATAAGTATATTAAAATAATTTAGAATAAATACAATAAAAAACCAAGCAATTAAATAACTCCATTCAACCCATCATCTCGGACTAGCGACTAGTAGGTAGTGAACTGGCACAGGGTCACTCGACACTGGTTTCAGAAGTAGAGTTCATCTCGGTTATGAAAATCCAGAACAAGCTTCCAAGCCGGGATAAAACTGTGATTGGAGATGATATACCAGATAATAAATCCATCCCCTTCTTGAATAATAAGTCGCTTACGAAATATGACGCTTCGATGGAGAAGGAAGCGCTGAGCAACCCGAATGAAATTATCCCCTCAGTTAATTTGAGAGGGGGCTCCCAGCGCGACGGGTAGAATAATATTTTCCTCCTCCATTACGCCACCCGTGGAAGCAAGAGCCTTCACACACCAAGGAGGGTCGTGGGAGAAAAAACAGCGATACGCGAACATTGGGGAACGATTTTTCAGATCCAGGTAAAGAGCTTCCCTGTGAAAATATGTCCTATGAAACCCGTACCTACGCTGAAACAAAATTTTCACTGACAACATAATTTGAATTATCGACTTAAGGATCATTGGTCATCGTAATTCTCAAGACCTGAATATGATAGTAACCTGCATTATAACTGAATGGTAGAACTCAAGAGCAGATGAAAAAGCAAATGTCGTTTAATTAAAAGGTTCAAAATTTAAATTAATTCATTAATTGCATTTTTCTGTTTCATTAAAATGGTATACATGTTTGCATTAATAAGAGAATTCATTACACTGTAGGTTATGGAGAGGAATGAGCAATTGATAACAGTGGCGACCAGACACATTTGTGGCCAAGAAATAAGGGTATACATGGTCAAATCCTGTATTAGACATTAGACTGAAATTTGATATTGAACCTCAATATAGCGAATACAAAAGTAACAATGGCGTGCCCTAAGGTTGGGTGGGACTCAATCTTTGTGGCATCTCGGCAGCTTAGGAGGTAAACTTGCTAACAGCTGCTATCGCATAAGGGGTATATAAAGGCATTCGAACATTGCTTACCACTGCTTGCGCGATTTACTGATGACATTTAACTCTGGAGAGTTCCAACAAATTCTACATTTATTGGAGGAGATCTACAAAACTACTCGGAAAATATCTCCTTAATTTGCAAAATCAGGATTTATTTGGATCACTTGTGATGTGTTAGGAAGCGCAGAGAGATACTTCACAAGAATATTTAAATTTTTTAAACGAATTTTTTTTTACCACACATACCCAAAATTGAAACTTATTGGTCATGGACATGGTAGTAGACTGCGAGAAGGGGGGGGGTTGTTTTACGGGAACCCTTCCCACTTGATGTCGGAAAAAAAGAATCAACATATTTTTCTGATTTAGTAGAAAATACTTAATGCATCTGAGTGTATATTTCTTAATCTAATGCTTGAACAATACCGACCTCTATGGGCGAGTTTATGGTAAATTTCGCCTGAATTTTCCAAAAAAAACTCAGGGGCAAGGCGGCAGGGTTAAATAACAACCGATTATTAAAGTATTTTCTTGTGTTGATGCTGACATAAACTGACAACTTTTGCGCACAGGGAAAATCCTGTCCGCAAAAAATTGACTTTTTTCGACCCATCTGATAGCAGAAGGCAATAATACCACGCCTGCAGCTCACGCGACCAGCACGACGATGAGCCTAGTATCAGCAACCCGCAACACATGGGAATGAAGGAGGTGACCACGTGGACAAATGCATTTCGGGGGGGGGATGGCAGCGTCCGGGATGGAAGATATCATAGCGTAAAAGGGGATTTGGACTCACTGTCACACTGTGGATGTGTCTGGATCGATCGGTTTTTGTGCCACTCACCTGGAAATAAAGAAAAATAAAAATATTAAAATACCCAAATTTTAGCACTAGTGCACGACTAAATAGATTATATAAGAAATATAAATTTAAACAATTGATGCCGATTATGATTTTTGCATCTACTAAAAATTCTCACTTCGAAAGAAATCTCCTGCATAGATGTGCTTTCCAAATTACAACATTGTCCCATTAATTTATAAATTATACCTGCGAAATGGAAGAAAAGATACTCTTTCATGTGGGGGAAGAGAAATCACCATCCAGAAAGGTAACGGCGGCAATCAGGAATGACGACCATCTTGTGTATAAGAGCACCATTTACTATTCGTCTAGAATGTTGGTGATCTCAAATTAAGTACGTTTCTTTAGAAGCGCGCTATCATTTCCTGGTCAAAATCACTCAAAAATATCTACTATTAGGCTTCATTCATGAAACTAGATAAGCTAAGATAAACTTCAAATTTGGCATTTTTAGACAATTACCACAACATGCTGTCATGATTAAAGTTATTTCTCATGAAATATACGTACACAATTACACATAAAAATAGCTGCTGAAGAATAAATAGGTTTTTGTCGAAGAGAGCACTGCTTACTAACATGGTTCCGCAAGGAACTTCAGCGAAAAAGAAGCTAAGCACAAACATTATCACGCATGGACCATGATAGCTACCTTCCTTGCTATCGTGGGCCACACCAATCAACTCATGAACGACATAAAACGGTGCAACTTGCCAAGGAAACAATAAGGAAGTATTTACCAATCAAAGTATAGTCACGGGAAAATGGCTGATCCGAGTCTAAATTATTTCCTTGTACAGCAGTTGACAGCGAGGAAAATTTGTGAGGCGAGAAGATAAAATGTTACGGCGTGGTGGACCGGTAAGTATTCTTCAACACCGCTTTGTCACCCTTTCCCCACTTCATTCCCCTCTCACCTTGAATCAGACCCCTCATTCAGTTATCATCATCTAACTATCAGGAAATAAACACTCACATACATATAATTGGAGGCATTCACAGCTACAGCCTATGATATTGATACCGGTATTGATAGGCATCAATACCGGTAAGTTGTAGATGTAGATGTAGCGTGTGCAAAACCTTGTAAATGAAATTGTAAACCTATTTATAGAATTTCATCAACCGTTGCATTTCATTTACCAGTGCATTCACCGTAAAAACATATTATATGTAAATTGGGAAACTTCTATTCAGGAATATATTTGCTTTTTATGCGCACACTTATTTGAATACTATCACGTTCACAAAATAAATTTAAGCGAACGTTTACAAATCGATTTTTCAAATTATATAAATAATGTGATGACACCAACACATTTGATTAAAAAGATTATAATATGTTATATTACATCATTTATATTTTACACTATCGTTATTAGAACGGTTTAACACAGCATTTTATCAACTGCATTGTAAAGTGGTCTGGCCTCTATTTTTTTATGCATTCAGTTTTAATAAATTAGAAACAAGTTCATTAAAATATAAACCCTCGAGACCCGTCGAATGTCGAGAGTCGAATGTCTTTTTCTATTGATAGGGTTTATAATTCTACAGGACGGTATTTTTTAATCGAAAAACGTGTTTAGTAACTCTAATTTAGAAAAACTGGACTCACCAATATCCACAACAGGAAGAATCAACAAAATTCGTAGGGCAATGAATAATTTGGCGCGCTATCTAACAGGTTACCTTGACAAATGTAATTTAAAACATCCTGTGGTGCTACATTTTTTGACACTTCTGCACTTTTTAGGCAGCTCACTATACAGTTCAGTAGCGCCAATGACCTTTTCCTCTCCATAATTCAACGATGTTTTTCCACCTTCGCATATTCTTCCAAAATATATTAGATATAATCATTCTCTAACTCGTGAAGGTTATTTTTAATTGCAGGGAAATCCAAATAAAGAGGTTATTTGCTCCTTCTGGCTATACCTCTTATTGACAGAATTTATTAAAATAAAATAAAAATTTATTTCTAAATGTTCTTTGAAATTTTGCATACGTCCTTCTTCTGATTCATAAGAATTTAGCTTTTTCTTTCACCGCAGGCTGACTCCGACAAAACAATTATAGTGGACAAAATGACAGCCCTCAGACATTTTAGAAACACACCCACGACTCCCTTCCCAAATTCTGCCACCCTAGACCGCCGCCTAGTTCGCCCACACGGTGGCGCCAGGCCTGATAATTCCCAGTTTTAGTGTGATTAAGCCCAAGATTGCAGAGTGAAAGCCATACTTAAAATTCTATCCGCCAACTAGTTAAAGTCGATCTACACGACAACTCCATGGATGTTCCACTACCTCGTGTATTGCAAGAAAAAGGGACGGGAACACCAATCGTCAATCACGAGGAAGATCCACTGAGCCGTTACTCTAACTAGCGTGACTCCATAAAACTTAGTGACTCCATCACACATACAATATGACCTACTCCCCAACTTTTGCCATGGCTCATGGAGAGGACTTCCTGAATCTGGGGTGAGTACGACCCAAAGTTTGTGCGACAAAAAGAAAGAGTACTGGAAGAAGAGCATGGAAGTTGATGACGGTGTCGTTCAAGAATATGATCACGGAATGCTTAAACTGTATGTAAGAGTACCTCTTCAATATATATCATTAAATTATAAACAATCCTTACACGAAAATTAACTCAGAAACATAAAGAGAGAAAATTGCTCCTGAAATGATGAAATGCATTCACCATCGATTAAATTATTTATTCATCACTAAAGGCCAATGAAAGAATTCACTTGAATGAAAAACTTATGGTGGCATGACGGCTTCGTTCGAAAACCTATCAATCCCAAAATAGAACCTAAAATTTCCTTTCATAAATAACCGTACCTGACGACTGTCTCGCATGTACGATTATCGAAGAGATGTTCCATAAAAAACTAACAGTTTTCCGAAGAGGTGTGCAAACATTTTAAGCACAACACAGAGACAAGTGTGAAAATGAGTAATTCCATCACTGAAAGAAGGTGTATACATGGCAACTCGAAATCTCTTCTTTCTAGATGCATCGAGGGCCGAGCTCATTTGAGGCCCTATTCATGTAGCAACTGGCATCAGAAGATGACGAGAGAAATTCAAAAGAGGAAGAAAAATGGAAAGCATAGCGGCCAAATTTGCTCGGATTACTTGACGAGTACACTTAAATCCACCATTTTACGAGATATTTTCGTCTCCTACATAAGAAACTAACAAAAGACATCTTTGTCGTACATTTGGGCCTCCTGCAATTCAACACCAGCATAGTGGACAAGTTTGTTATAAACCCGCAACCCCGGGAAAGAGGGAAATATTACATGAAGTCTGGTTGCTGCTCTTGCACGGCGCCACAAGCTCAGGTTTCCAAGTAAACATTTTTAAAACGCCTCGTTTATTTAATATTTACAAGCTCATGTTACCGCGTCACGTTGAGTCGTGCAACTGGAGTGGTATTATCAAAAGTGGTTACAGCACGACACTACTAGCAATTTCAGCGAGAAGATTATAGTAAACGCAACATCCACCGCGGAAGGGTCCTCGGGTCATCCATTTAGCCTTTTGCAAATTTGTATAAGAACGAAACTATTATCTTATATGATAACTTATATTAGGTGGGATAAACCAGTTGAATATTCCAGACGCAAATCCGGCAAAAATATAGGCGGGAGGGTGGAAAGAAGAGAACACCATTCTGAAGGCACAATGCATATTTGCGAGAATTTCAACTGTGGTGAGATAAAATTGAACGCTCAATCCAGGCGTGAGAGTAGTTACCTAAGGAAGGCGCAGCCAGCAAGATTGTCTAAGAGCAAGCATCCGAAACATCCACCCATATCCGAATGATATTTAACTCCGAAATGATATTTAATCCGAATAATATTTAGCTATAAATAAAATTAGGATGCAAAGTCACGTAAAGCCTTCCATATTAGCATTACTCAATGACTGGCAAACCGTGATTACTATATTACATTATGTGTTTTGCTAATTCACGGTGTTGAACGGAAAGTGAAAACGAATATCTTTCGTCAAGCATTGAAGGAAAAACTAAAAATAACCAACCACAATGGCCTAACGATTTTTTTTCTACTACCTTTTTCTTTTCATTCCTAAAATATGTACCTATCCTATCATAGTCCATTGGTTAGTGCATTGGACTACTGACCGGAAGGGCCGGGTTCGATTCTGGGTGACGCCTCTTGGCAGCTTCGGGTAACAGGTCATCCTGTGACATTATAGGCAGTACAGGGAGAAGAACTGGCCCCCCTCCCCTGATATGTGAATTTTACACGCCGTTGGGCTTAGTAATGGGTGAACTCTACCCTCACCTACCAAATCGACCTTCGGATTGATTACTGTGATTTAATTTAATCTTAGCATACTTCACGACATATATTTTTTTCTTTTCTCATAGTCGCATACTTAATTTCGCTACTTTTTTAAAAGTGTTCAACCGGTTAAAGTAGGTTTCTGGTGCACACACCACTACGGTAACCCTTTCTTCATTTCTGCATACTTTCTGCCGCCCTTCATTCCATCCAAGATACCTAATCTTTTCCTCCCTCTCCCTCGCTT
>LYUA01000308.1:431044-448239 GCA_002093875.1 Calopteryx splendens
TCGTGAAACCCATCGAGTTGGCGTCACAAATAGGTTTGGAAAGATTGCACATTCCTGATGAAAAATTATTTCCATTAGTTTCAGAATTTGGCCGTCTTGAGTTACAGGGTGAAAACGATGTTGCAACCAATCATAAAACTAGAAGAATTAGTACAAAAGATGGCTAGGTAGCAGAATAGAAACGATCCAAGCCAAACCAAATGAACTCCAGAGAAGGAAAGCAAGGTGGGCGTATGAGCACAGAAGTAAATCACATCATCCGCGAAAGAACAATGAGGGGAAAAGTTGGAAGAACGACAGCACGAAATATAAATGGTATATGACGGAGAAATGGACGAGTTAAAAACATGAAACGGGTTCACAAACTGTCATAATTACTATATCATTGAGATACTATTTATTATTTCCTGCCTTGGACATCAACAATGAGACGAACGATAGAAGAAGGAACAGTAAACACAGTTTTCAGCATGAATGCCATTAAGAGAATACAGCTTAGCTAGTACCTAGCCTAAAGGTGAATGAAATATGAAGATTCAGGACCGGGATGAACTCATTTCTGTTGCCCGGGGTTTATGAGAAAGTTTTGGTGTCCAGAAAATTACGCAGCTTGAGTTTATATGGTAGTGTCCAAAGGAATCACCCAGGTTTAGACCAGAGATCCTATCCGGTAAGCAACCGACAGACTTACCTAGGAACGGTACAATATAAAACCAACCGAAACGATTAACTTCTGCAATACCAACAGAAACGATCAACCTTTAAAAATGTGTGAATTTATTCCCTAATCACTCAGGAGATATTACTAAAAATGATAGGACCTTGAATTTATTTGATGTGCACTGCAGTCAATGTGTCTGAAAATACATTAATTACGGTATAACTTCACTGGCAAAATTGATAGTGGCTCGACCCATAATGCCTTCGTTTCTCTGGACCATACAGAACATATTTAATATCTAGGTAATGAAAAATCATTAAACAGCCGATAATTAACTGTTTAGCTGCTCAATTTTACCAATAAAGTTTACTCTGCTTAACGGTCACTTGCTTCAAGATAAGTATTTTTCAAATATATTAACGCCTTCATTTTCACAAAAAAGCAAACGATTTTCGAAAATGGTACGCGTTAATTCAAAGAAATTGCATTCAAGGACATATTTCAACAAAATAAATCACAAATAATCATTACTCACGACATGAAACATAGGACTCGGAATTAAGGAAAATCGATTTCTTACGCGAAAAATTATCTTAGATCTGACGAACGAAAATGATGACTAATATAATGCTGACGAAAAATTATCTTATTGTTAGTTAGATAAACGAACTTCCTAAAAACTGAGATATTTCGTTGGATTTATTGCACTTCCTATTTAAGCACCGGCATTTTGAACTGCGGAAAGAAAACTCCTCTAATACCTAGGAAAAATTCACCTAAACTAGGACAAAAATAACGCCTAAGAAACTTACGATTCCTAGAAGTATCGCGTCTATGTTGCCTCCTAACGATGCGACAGCTGCACCGGATATTTCTCATCATACCATCATAATCACCAGTGCTTTACCAGTGATAGCAAGCGCGATGAACATTGGCAAGACTAAGCATCTCCATTACCAACGGGGCCCAGTGAAATTTAATGGAACGTTCTCCCATCACATTGCCCTTTTCTCCGCCCTCTCTCCCATCGCCGCAACGCGCGTGTGTTCCTGTCCTACCGTGCAGACATTCCGGCAAAGACACCACTGCTGTCCGCCAAGAGGTCAGGACTTTACCCGAGGGCATTCCGGAATAATGGGATTACCTCGGAGTATAGGTGAGCGCACAGACATACACACAGCGGTGCCCAAGGTTAGGGGAGCAACGAGCAACACTTAAAACGCGGCTAAAATTTGCTTCCCGCACACACGGCGACCACTGGCCGCCGCAACACGTCTGACGGTCGTCGAGGCTCTTGTGCAAAGCCCCACGTCATTCACGATCAATCACTCACGGTCAAACATCGGCGATGCACGCAAGTGCGCTGATAACGAGGAGCGTTGATTGGTGAGTTGTGCAAGGTGAGCTCTTAACCAAGTGCCGTTGGATACTTTATGGCGAATGGTATTATGCACGCCAACGCAAGACAACCATTACTTCCTATTCCGTTTTAAGGTTTGACAATCGTATAAATACATCCAATTTCATCCGAGATTTGGAAAAAAAGCACTTATACTGCCTTTTACGTCGTACTGGTGAGACTGGGTCCTTTAAGGCAATGGATCTACACTTACGAAGAAGATTAAGTAAACCATACTCCCAAATATATTCCACCGACTAGAAAAAAAGACTCGCAAAGGGTTGATTACTGCTGTGAGAACAGAAGAGAAAAAAATATTTGCAGCCAAAATATTGAGCAGGACATAAAAAATTAATATATATATTACCTTCGCTGGGCTACTAACCGGGAGGCCCAGGTTGTGTAATTTTCTGGGAACCAGATCTTTCTGCGAAACCGCAGGTGGAACAGCAAAAAGAACTGGCCCCCCCTACCCTGATGTGTGGATGACCCACGTCATTGGGATTCATATTGTGCAAGCTCTTTCCTCACCTACAAAATTCCGCAGGACTGAACGCAGAGCGAGAGTAGCTGCTACCGGGATTGCACTCACCATCTCCTGAGCAGTCGACTGCTGGTACACGCCCGTCCGTTGAATTCTTAGTAAACAAATGACCACCAGAACGGCACGACGACGGCAGGAAAGGGCGGTCACCGCGACCTGACCCCTTAATACAACGGCTCTGTAACCTAGCAGTCTGAATACGCAAGCGACAGTAAAATCCCACATAAATGGATACACAGAGAAATTAAAAACGGCAATCCTACAGCGGAACATGTTTAAGCGAAAAAACGAACGAGGGGGCCGTACAAATCTACAATTATGACTATAAGTGAAACTTCACACCCATGGTTTCAAAGTTTTCCCCGTAGGCCAAAAACTTGCTTGCAATTTTATTTCTCGATCCGGCAAATATTTTGAAGTCGATGATCAGTCTATTTCGGTAGAAACCACTTTGCGAGAAAAGTTTAAAATTATTTCTAAATTTTGCATTCAAGTGTGAAGTTACTATTAGTTACTTACGTCTGTTACTTCACGTTCTTTTACTATTTTCCAAGGAAAGACCTACTGGATCACAGATATCCTTATATGTTTGCAAGAGCGGCAACCATCAGGCCACAGATACTTCTCTCGCAGCATATCCCGTCCCGATAACACACCCAAGTTATTTTAAGACGCACGAAAGAATGACGTCCGCACGATGGGTTTGAGATTGCCTACGCAAATGAAACGGAGAGGGAACCTTCCTGGAATCAAGCCCGGGACCGTGGAATACCAATGAAACACAAAATTTAAGGGGGCCAAGGTTTCTACAGTAATTATAGCCATGCATTATTAACAATATGAATTCTTAAAACTTTCACGTGAGAAATGGAAATTTTTATTGGTCGATTAATAACCACATGGGCGAAGAAAACTTGCGCGCGTCGGCAACACCATTCAAGTGAGTTTCCGTAATATGCAAGTTTCAGCATACCTACTCGTATCTTAAATTTAAATTCGGGAAATCCATAATGACGGATTTTTGAGATTAAAAAGATTCAATGGAAAATGCATACGAATGGGATAATATTTAGCGTTTGATTTCAGCTCTCTCAAATTCAAACTCAAACAGCTGAACTGACAAAAAAGAGCCGTCAATTATAACATTAGGGGTAAATGTTTGAAGGCCTAATTCTCTTTTTTAAGTATCTGATGAGTTCGTTTTGTAAATGCTACAAATTTATCTTTCGAAAACATTTCCCTCTAAGAATGGTATTTTACTTGATGAACTGAGAGAAGTAGGTATATTAAGAGAAGTTAAATTTTATTTCAGTGCCTTGGGCATCTCGAACCACTTTTTGAAAATATTTCTCACTTTTAGTATATTCTGCCGTTGGCAATGGCAAGGAGGTTGAAGGGGATTCTGCATATAATTCTTAAGCGTTGTTTTTTTAATCGTACACCCTTATTATCAGAAAAAGGAGAGTTTATCAACCAAAACAAATCTCAAACTCCGCAGAGTAAATGAGCGCCGAGAATTAATTATAAGTGGAAATTAACATAGGTATGGATCTCTTGAAAAGATGTAATCGAGTTGGATATTGTTTGGCGGTATTCGTGCAAATAAAATGAAAGTTATTTGATTACGAAAATGTTTCACAAAATAAAAAAATAATGAAAGAAATAGAGCTTTTGAAAGCAGCCTGAGACTGTTACTATCCCAAACTGCTGTCATATGAAAATATATTTAAAATTTATTCTCCGCCACATCCTACCTCCCTCCCTAACTCCTTGCTGCAACAGATTGCTTTACCTCTTTTCCCCATATTTTTTTTGTTTTTCCAAAACCCCTCATCCCATCCCTCTACCCATAAATCCCTTCTTAGTCACCTCATCTGCTCTTTTTTCTTCAGCACAGTGGGGTGAATAAAAGATAATAATGTCCCAACAATGAGTGTATTAGATAAGGTTTACTCTATACGCTGCTTTCCAGCAGGTCACACCGGCAATCAAAAATACTTAAAAGCTGCCAATTTTCTATATAATACTCGTATTCCATAGTCATGGCGAAATTGAAAAAGGGCCGACTTATTTTTATAATATTCATTCAGGCCGATCATTTATTTAGGTGGATACATAAAACTTGAGTTTCGATCCGCGACGGAGAGGTTCCCTCATATTTGAGAGGTACTACCTCCCAAATAGGACGGTATACGATTGAGAAATCGTTTTGTGGAAGTTCCCATAGGTATACCCAGACTACCTAGCCTACGTATACCCAGAAGCCAATCAATACGAAAATAATTTTCAAGAAAAAACTAACAATTCTTTCCTTTAAACTAACGAATGACAGGAGCAAGTTTAAAAGTATACGTCACGAACGCGTCAAATTTATCTAATTTTCATAAAATTAAATTATCACTATGTAGTTAAAGTTGAGAAAATAACACAAATTCGTATTTTAAAAACCTTCAGGTGCCAGCAATGTGGAAAATTTGAAAGGTAATTTTATCGTAGTCATTAATTATGATAGGGATTTTACGGAAAAACCTTCTTTTGAACTACAGCAAATTTACCTTAACTTGAATAAATTCCTCTCGGGTCTTTCACCGGGTTAGTGTCTCTCCATTTCTGCCGACGTTTCGTTAACCGACTCGGTCATCGTCTTCAGCAGCCCTGTGTAACCCGGTGGAAGACCCGAGAGGAATTGATTCAACTGACAATCCGGGAAAGCACCAGAACTTTCTTTACCTTACCTTGCACTTTTGCAATGCCATTTGCGATTTACTGTTGCCACTAGTCCCTTGGGTAAGAAAACCAGAATATCCCTGGCATTTTCTCCTAGAAATTTCAGATAAGAATCACCTGAGTGTGGTGTTCGGAATGGCTGCTAACGCTATGTACTGACGCTTGCGATATGTAATACATTTCTAACGGTAACATTAGATATGATGGAGTAGTGTGGCCACCCATTTTATAGATCCATTTCCTAACATTTTCCTGACAGGCATTACGTTCCATTCTTCGTTTAAAAAAACTTTTCGTGCAAAACAAAAACTAGCCATTTAAAAAAGAGAAAAGCATATCTTTCTGTCCCATGACAAATATCCTTCCAAATGAAAGTTGGTCATTCGATAACAGAAAACTGAGGTATTCTTTAGGTTAGGAGGTTGGACGTACAGAAATGTTAATCCATTATAATGTTAGGGGGAACTATACAGAAACTTTTCGGAGTTATTTCAGGTAGTATCTCTCCATTTCTGCCGACGTTTCGATAACCGACTCGGTCATCGTCCCTTCTTAGTCACCTCATCTGGTCTTTTTTCTTCAGCACAGTGGGCAAGTTCCCATAGGGTGTTCAATGATGACGCAGTTCAATGATTTAAGAATTCCGTGAGCCATGAGGTGCAATGAAGAAAAGAAAAACAAATACTTAATAACGGTATATTATACAGCTTTTCTACTTACGTCTCAAGGCAGCATTGAAACATCGCACCATGTTTCTAACTTCTCATTTAACAAATATAAACCACCCCAAATGGAAGTTGAAATGGACCACTGCATAAAACATTCGGGCAAGTTTTTTCGACGGCGTTTTCAGTCAAATTCCTTTCCAAAGGTAGAACATTTTTAACGCAGCTCAATGGTGAACAGAAAATCGGCAGGCGTTTTTTTAATAAAAAAACTCAATTTTAGGCAATGATGATAGTAATAGATCGTAGACTTTGTGGCAGAGATAAATTCAGGAATTGATTAATAAAAAGATAAACTCAAAATGTTCGTTAATTAGAATAAGTATTATTTAATGATAATGATATTTACTCTACCAGCACTATTGGAAAATAATTTCCAGCATTCATTAAAGTTATTCATCACGTTGGCCATGTGTAAGTGCCAGTTGTAAAGGAATAAAACAAAAAATTCTGGACCGGTAACTAAGGCAAGCTAAGACCCGCAAGACAGTAATGCTATTTCGTTGCATTAAAACAAAAAAGTAATACTGTAGACCGATGTTATTTTTCAATTAACAAATGTTATTCTTATTTCAACTACTTCTATGTAAGTACGGGAATAATTTACAAGCTCACATAATTCCGTCAATCAATGTTTACTATTCACAGCGTACGTAGAAGCAGTTAGTCTGATGAAATGTGAGGAAAATTAAATGCAAAAAATAAAATAAAACATGAAAAGATTACTCGACGGGAGTATTTCCTACCATGACTCACGTATGTTCCCAGTACTGCCGATAGCAACCAGATGATGGCTCCAATGGAGTTCGTACCTAATTGATTACACCACCCGTTAGAAAGGTGAATTTCGTGTCCCATTCAGTAATATGAAATGGGTGCTGTTTCAGATGAAGCAGGATGGCATGAGTACATGAATGGCAATTTCCTTATCCTTTCTTAATCTTAAATTGGGAATTATAGAATGCTAAAATACTTGAATGCACATTCTTTTAAGGATTTTAAAATCAAATTTGGGCCCATTTGGAAAAAAAATTTCATTTTCTCTTTGTAGTTCAGAGTTTTGAGGATATTAGAATTAATACTCTCCGCCAGAGTAAAAAAGATCTTCTTCGCAGACCCTCACATTTATGAGTGAATTTAAACCATGGCGCATTTCCTGTCTAGTTACTCGGTTCAATTCCTGATCTAAATGCCTTGTTCCCACCAACCTCTCTGTTGGATTTCTTGGAATTGGCTTTATATGTCACTGGAAAATTCCTTTGTTTCAAAATCAAGAAGTACCTCCGATAATGTGCCATCATCAGATATCGGGGTATGTGACCCTGGACAGCTACCTGCCAATTCCACACTTGTGTCAGTGTAGGACGCCCACCCGTTTTCCTTACATGTGTGTTTCATTTTGCGCATGCTCTCTCATGGATTCCTAAGAGCATTATTACAGGTAAAGTGAATGTATTCATCCTCCTTTAATACTAACCAATATGTTCCCGAGCACACTACTATGGTTTCCAAACGCCTAAATTGAAAGTACCTTCAAAAGTTTATATTGAAAAAGTATTTTTTTATCAAGCTTTGTGTTCATCTGTGATGCAAATCCCCATCCCAACGCAAGTCCTCAGTATGATAATATTATACGTGATTCTGAATTGGAATGCCAATATAACATGGCAAATCATGCATAAATAAAATAAATATTGCTTTTAACTCGAAGTATACACCATATAAGCATGCAATGATGCCGGTGGTACACTTTTGTTCTCCTTAAAGGGTAGTAGGTAATATTATGTTTAAGTTAATTGTATATTATGTGGTGTATGTTCACCAACCTCCGTAGTGTAGTCATAATATATCTCATAAATGCTTCATAGGACTGCTTTAAACTAATGAAACTAGGTGGTATATGAATATATGCTGTAACTTTCGAGCCATTTAAAGATATTTTTTGCTGCGTGGAGTCCCAGTAAATGTCGAAAGTGAATAATATGGCATTCAACTAATTACAGAGTATACATTTTGAAATTTTGTACTTACTATAACTTTTAATCGACGATTGCCCAATGGATTTAAATTTTGTACCCGTTTTAAAAATTTCCTCATGCCACTGTTTCCAAATTAGGATTTACAGATACAAGAGGTTTTTAGATATTATGTGAAGATACCAAAAACAAAAATAAAAATACAAGTAATCTTTGAGAGCTATGTCGGAGATTGGATTCATTACTTTATTAAGAATAATAGTTTATAATTCATTAATTAGTCAAGAAAATCAAAAGCTATCAGTGAACGTAATTTCGCGAGAAAAACCTAATTTACACAATGGCAATATATAATATTTAGGAAAAATTACGAAAGAGAAATATGACTGGCGTAAACTTGGGTATGATAAAGTAAAAAACCTTAACAGAAAGGGCTGGGTTGGTATGCTGCGGCACAACCTTCC
This sequence comes from Calopteryx splendens, assembly GCA_002093875.1. Lineage (NCBI taxonomy): Eukaryota > Metazoa > Arthropoda > Insecta > Odonata > Calopterygidae > Calopteryx > Calopteryx splendens. Next base: position 439,541 of record LYUA01000308.1, read on the forward strand.
GAGTGCTGAGAGAATGGAATACAATATTGAAGAGCAACAAAAATGAACTTATCATCAATGCATGAAGGAGACGAACTTCGGCCGCCACATTTATGTAGGGTATGGTGCTCGTTTGAATACACTATACTATGTTGGGTCAGGAGCAGCTGAATAACAAAGCGACTGAAATTGTGCATGTATGGCCCACAGCACTGCATACCATGCCACCTATTGATATCGCAGATATGTAGTAGTTGTGCCCACTGCAGCGTCGTTTCAAAATGCAACCCTAAGTCGATAAAATCGTATAAATTTTGCGTTTGATTGATTTGTGTTTTATTTTTTTACATCGATATAAATTGAAATTGAGATCGGATTTTTTTTATTTCCTTTTGCAACTAACTTATCAATTATACTTCCTTCCGTTTTCTCACTACCATTTCAGCTCACATTACCCAGAAATTTGATACAGTAGTTAAGTATGCCTACAATCGATCGGTACAGCGTCATTGAACGTTACTCTCCATGTGCAGTGCCTGCGCGTGACGCTTAAGAAATTGTGTATTAATATTGCATGTGTCCCTTTATGCGGAGCATGGCCCCTTTGAGTAGTGTTATTCCTTTAGTGCATGATTGGTGTGGACTCACCCTCTGCTACACATCTAAGCTAGCGGGGTATTATGTAGATTGATGTAAAATGTTTTCCAGCTCTTAAGAAAAAAAATATTTTCAGAAACCGTTTAACAATTAGTTAAGTCTTGGAGTAGAGTACTTCACAAAATGAAACTCACTATTAAAAATTTAGTTTTAATTCTTTTATTTTACGTTTTACAAGGAAGAAATGGGAATAATGCTGCAATTTTACGTTGAACCCAAGACTCCAACGTTGATAACCCCAGCGAAGTAGACCTCTCCTTTGTTTATAAGTATTTAAAGTATACATAGTATTTAAGTATTTACTTGTATTTAGACGTTGCATTTCCATGATACCACATAATCCCGTGCCTTATAAATGACTTTTGCTTGTAACGTTAAAGAATTATGGTACAAATTGCCAAGGATGAAAACGACGTGTAAAATTTGGGAAACGTCAAAATGCTCAGCGGGAGGTCTGGATTTTGTTTCACGAGGCCAAATAAAAATCGATATCTGAATAATTAATTGATGCATAGAGTTCATTCAACTTTTGAACGCCAATTTCATTTTTATCCTCCATTCGATTTTCTACTTCAGCCATACAACACTGGTAAGGAAAGTAAGGTAGCCAGATGACATGTTTCAACGTACAATTAATACTTTTACATTTATATATTAAATAATTTAAAGCCTAATTTAATTTAAAGCCTGTTTAAAAGTAGGTTACAGTGAATCCCAGAATACATTTTAACGATGCATGAGTAATTTAATGCATAAGTAGCAAATAGATTGTAAGATATTTGTTCATATTTCCCATTCATTAGCTAGTATTTTTAATTCTTTACTGCGATTGTATTAGATATTTTCAAGATTACAATTTTTTTCAACAGATTTCTTGGTCAACGATCAATAGCCTCACTAAAACAGTATAAACCTTACCATTAGCCGTTTATTAGTATCCCGGATTAATTAGAAATACCCATTCATTAATTATATTTCATCTGTAGAAGCCTATATTATAATAGGAAAATCAAACAAAAATCATTAAATAGTTGGTTCTATAATGGTTTTCAGTTAGAGCTTAACTGTAGTCTAATTCCTAGTCAAACAGTTATGATAAGTGATGTAAGTCAAATAAAAACGAAAAAATTCAACCACGTTACGCAGGGCAATAAAATATCTCCCGGCTATGACTTGAAAAAAATATGGCTTAGCTATTGTTAGGACCCAATTCGATTAATTGCGACTGAAGTAATTAGGCATGGTGGTGGAATTGAAGCGCAGTGAACCCCCAAATAATGCTATTTATGTCCAAGGAAATATTTTCATTTCCAAGTAAGTTTTTGTGCTTGAAACCTAGATCCAAATTCAAAATTTGATTCCAAGGAAAACTGCTGTTTGCCTACACCGTTGTGGTGAAAGTAGTTAACGCAACGCAAACTAATTTAATAGATGCCCTGTCCTTCGCAGCCATCTTCAGGTTTAAACGTAAAAACTAAAATAATACCATTTATCATGTTTCTATCTCACTAATTAACCTCGGGAGGTAACCTCAACTCCTACCAATCATTAAGGCAATAAGTGCAACGTTTAGCAGCAGGGACTGGAATTTTCAAGTTTTATCCCATCCATTCAAAATTTGCGGTAGCAAGTTCACGGCTCCCTTGGAACAGCCTCGCCCAAACGAGATGACACCGGAAGCTACGTACAGCACACACCCAATGAGATTCTTGATAGATTCCCGTCAGGTTCCTCGTCTCACACGCGTGAGAGTTGACGTCTCACGAATGATGATTAACCAACGGATTCAAAAGTTAGCATTCATTAAACGCATAGTTGGACAAAGGACAGAACGAGAGGCAGGCAGGATTTTATTTATCCTTTGTCAGTCCATTCTTTACGAAAGTACCCGTATTTGAGATAACCGTAGTCCCTAGAAGAATAAGACAGCTTGAGAAATACTTCCAGAGAATGAAAAACGAACTACGAAAAGGTTTGAAAAAAATCGACGGTTTCAGGACAAGAGTGTGACCTTATCGACAACGAGCGTATATTAAATCTCCATTTAAGATATTTTTTAATTTTTATATTTTCAAATGACCAAAGACCATAGGTATTGAGAATCACGTTTCAGGATATCAGTGTTGATTTTCTTTATATGTGTGAGCATCTGGAGGAGACCAAATTTCAGCGTACACCGTGTAAAGGTACAATTCCCGCGGGCAACGTGAAGGCCATTCTACGAATTAAGGGAAAGGATTCATTCGTTCTTGCGGGCCTAGAGGGGAGAGTGGAAGAAAAGATCTACCTTTCGCGGAATGCGAAAACCAAATCAGCCGCGGAGCGATAACCAGTGATAGACGTCCAGGGAAGGTAGTGATGAAATCAACAACAAGCGTGGAAGGATCAGCTCTCACACCAACGACAAACAAATCAATATGCTCTCTTGCGGGAAGTGCAAATTTATTATTACAATTTAATCATAGGTGCCACCAAGAACTGGAGCTGTTATGCCTTGCCGACAGTAAATTCCCGCACAAGTTCTTGTCAACATTCGAAATTGTTGCAATCTCGGTTTATGACTAATCGTACAGCCGCCTTCAGTGAGAGAAAGATAGCGTCGAATCATATAAAAACTACTGGGAGGAAATGCCACGAGTTTTATTTGAAATGATAAGAGACCAGCCGTGCAACGCAATAGCTTTTAACGGTTGAATCACTTCTTAGAAAGCAGATAAAAAGCGCGAAGGGTATTCGTGTGCTCGTCGATGGGAGTATTTCAGATTCAATGTTTACAGAAAAAAGATAGCTTATTTAGCTTCTGTAATCATCTACACGACCCTTTCGCGACACCGCTGATTTAATCTGATTATGGCAAAAATTCGTTGTGTGTCCCATGCTTTTACTTAACATAACTCCCCCACCAAAAACACTTTGCTCATAAATTTTTGAACCAATTTACAATACCATTTTTATTCTTCATTTTCTTAAAAATACGAAAAATTAAAGTGCTTTTCAATACCCAATGCGTAAAAGAAACCGCAATGAGGATCAAGCTTCTTCTACAAACATTCTTCATTAGTCAACGGAAGCTGGTCGCTACCATGTCTAAAGTCACCACTATTTTCCCGACCAAATTATTGCCTTGGATCAGAAAATCGCATATTGAGAACAAACTAAGCACTTTCAAAAAAGATGAAGGAGAATAGAAGGACGCTGCTGCTGAAACAGAACCAACCGGCCCACTGCTACTACGTGAAGGTTGAAAGCTTTATAATACTTTATTATCGACATACACACCTACATTTTTACTAACAAAAAGTACGAATAACCATCATTTATAATACCGCGGCGAAAACTATTTCCATACCCCGACTATTTTTCGGTTTCGTTAATACAACGAGCAATGGGAAACACCTGAACCTCAAATCCAGCATATAACCAATGGTTAAAAAACTATACACAGTTAAATATGTCAGAATGAAGCACTTTATAATAATACCAAGATCAATGACTATTATTCTTTAAAATAATCTGCGCTAATTATTATGTAGAAAAACATAAATGGACTTTTATACAATCAATTGAGTGAAATGGATTATTCTTGACAAAATGAAAATGGCGACGAAAATATTTCTCCAAAATCACTTCTCCAAAATCGACTTCAACGACGGTTAGTAGCATCGAGAACATTTACGTACTTTGAGCGGAAGGCTTTTCTAAGTATACCTATATGCATCGTGCAACCGACCTTTCCTGACAATTCGACGCTTCTAGAAGAATTTTATCTCAGGCCTTTGATGACATTTCTGATTGACATAAGAAAAAAACGCAGTGCTGTTCCCGATGATTGGATTGATAGGTAGGGTAGAAGTCACCTTGTGCTAAGCCCTGCGTGTGAGATTCACCCACAAGAGTAGGGAGGCCAGTTCCTCTTCCTATACTTCCCGCGTATTTTCAGCACCACCTGGTACCTGGAAAATAACACTACTTGGATGGAACTGGGTGTTTCAAGAGGCATCATTCTGATTTAACCCGGGATCCTACGAGAGTAGCTTAACATTCTACGAACTAAAAATATGAATAGGAAAATACGCTGAATTTTTAAGGGTCTCTCGAAAATATCAATTGGTTATAATCATTCCTTTGATATGCTTTTCTTATTTATTCGATCAACGGACATATACTTTCACTTGAGTAAAAAATAAAAATCCATCAGTACAATTTACAATCAGGAACTTCGGACGCATTTTGAGTAACTTAAAGAAATCATTAAAACTCCAAAATTAAAATTTTGCCCGTCGGCATATAAATTATTTTAAAGGAATCGATGCTGTTTATTATGTCTCACAGTTTCAAATGTTACCATCTACATAAATATGTTTGATGACAAAATTAATATCCACGATTCACGAAAACTAATTTACTAAGCACCATTTTTTTCCCAATTGCCAAGGTAATTCACTTTTCTCCCGCTTATGCATCAATAAATCAATTCCTGAAAGATTATCAATTTTTCTTCCGATTTAACTACGGCCCTAAAAAAATAACATAATTTAAAGCATTACGTTTTCATCGAAGGTTAAAAATAAAATCAGGCGCAGCTAAACATACTTATCATCGCTTTATGAATAAGATTTTCATTTCACTCGGAATCCTAGCGTGAAATACATGTCCCTACAGTGTTAACCTAATTGCCCGTTAGGCGTCCTTTGGTTTTAACGTGGTTGCCATTATCCAATGGACTTTATTCTCCCTCTTCCATTTTGAAAATGTGATTACCTGTCATTTCAAATCCTACCATCCCCATTTCATAAAGTCGAATAAGTGAAATCGAAAAAGCAATTACTACTAGGTATAAGACGGATGTACCACACTTAATGAAAGAGTGGAGCTTCTAAACTAACAGAAATAAAATTCACTGTCACTTACACTTACACTTGTTAGACGAAGATAATCGCGAAAACGCGAGCCGTGAACCTTTATTTTTAATGAATTATCTTTATCATGTTATATCCATCCTGCGCGCAGTAAAATTTCTGAAGGGCAGTTTTACGTCTTAAAATTTTCACCAATTTACATATTTAGATCATGAAAATGTATAGTAATTACATCATCAAACACATTTTTAATGAGTAAAGAATTAGGAAGCATTGCATATTAACTACTTTTACCCCTTAATTGCCTTCATTCCGACCAGCCTCTCCAAACATTTTCCTTTTTTTAAAACTAAGTAGGTAGAAATATACTTTCAATAATTACTACTTGTTTATTAGTCCTTGAGAGTAATAGTTAATGCCACAGACATTCCGAAGGCTAATCATTTACGGGAACTCGACCCAAGCATTGATATTTTCTCCTAGAGGGGGAAAATTTCTCAAAACCAGCCATTCCGAAACTGTTTACTGCAAGCCTAAACTAACCTTGCGACAATGTCGCAGGCATCGGAAGAAGTTTGACCGCAAGAGCGCAAGAAGTGCTGCGGGAGGCACGCGATGCCGAAGGTGGTAGAATGCGCCCGTGCACATGGCGCCAAGGATTAGTGTAAGGAGACGAGAGGTCGTTCGGAATTCTGAGTTTTAAATTTTGATTTTCCGCTGTCACGAAAGCGGGGGTGGTGGAGGGTATTTAGCCTTGAAAAAAATGAATCGTGGGCAAAGGCCATCACAAACAACGCCCACATTCCGAGAGAAGCAAACGTCGAGCGCCTACCTGCGATTCTCCTCGCCACACCCGCGAAAATTTGAAGGTTGCTTTCGGCACAATTCACACTTCTGTCGACCCCGTCCTCTGCACACACACACTGTAAGGGCGGGAGTGGGCGTACTTCAAATCTGGGCCAATGCCCATTTAATCATTATGCTAAGCCGCTTCGCGATGATCTCACCAGTTAGTTAGTGCCGGATTTTAGTTAATCATTCTCTTTACTCGTACATAGTAGTAAACTTGAGGTAGTAGGCATTTCCGGCGAATCCCCTGGCAATGTAGGTATATACTTAAAGCAAAACCTAATGAAAATCCTCTTTTAAATAATCGTAGTAAGAGTCAGAAAGATCTAAGTCGAAACTGAATTTTAACCCCGATAAAGAAAACCTTGCAACATATCGCATAACTATCCGAAGGCCAAAATTATGAGTTTAAAATTAGTTCATCCAGGAAATTTCTTTTATACGCAACTTCTTAAGTCAGAAAATATGTTCTGCAGAGCATAACTGGAAAATCTCCAGGAGGTTCAAACTTAGTGAACTAAGGACATTGATTGCGTTTGGGAAATTCTGATGAGTTAGTTCTGCCGCGACATAAAGAGAGAAAAGCAAAGCCACGAGATCAAAATACAAGACGACATTCCAGCTAGAAACGAAATTACACCCTAGGAAACTCCTATTAGTCTATAAGACTGTTACACTCGGAAATACGTGTCGACATTGAAACGGGAAAATCAGAAAAGGAAAAGCTTACGGTTGAACAAAAAAAAACAGGATCGCTTCCTATTGTCACTACCGAGTAACATCACCAAGAGATGAAAAGGTGAGATAATGGAAAATCCTCCAGATGTGCCTTCCAATTTCAGCGTGTGTAAATCTCCAAGTCTCACGCAAACATCGTAAAATTTCTGATGTGAAGAATTTGGTCTCGAAGGGCAGATGGCACTTGTTGATCCATGGATGTTCATCAATGTTGTATATTGTCTAGAGTCCACGTCGCATGAAGCGAGGGTTGAGTGGCGCAAGAAAAGTTGCTCAATTTCCATAATTAGTTTTATGGTTATATAAGTTAATGCACTAAAAATAAACTTAGCGGTTAACCTACCTCCATGTTTGAAGGAGGAAATAAGAATGGTTGGAAAATTTAGTAGTAAAATTCGATTTTATAGCACCGTAAAAAGTCTATTGAAAATTGGCGGTTGAGTGTGAATATTTAAGGCCTCTGAAAAAAAAATCAGTACCTAATTTAAGGCACACAAAATAATGCACGATATATCTCGTATATTTTCATAAACTGTAACGAATAGTTTCCATTTCAAGGTGTCCCGTCACAGACCTTAATTCCCCGTCTTCAAGGTCCACAGAACGCGATCAAAACACCAATTTTAAAGATACAATATAGAGGTCTATTACATACACATAAATAATGACTAAATCGCCAACTTACAAGTATGCCCATAGAAATTTCCCTAAGATTCTACACGTACCTACCATAGGCACGGTAAAAAATAAAATGTCTACAGAATCAAAAAAAAATGATTAATCAAAATTGATGAAACTTTTGGGGAAAAATTCCGGGTCCCTTACTAGTTCCAGATAGGGCTTTAATACATATTTGTTTGGCTTCTCAAAAACGACGAAAACAACCAATTAAAACAAACCAGAGTATTTCTGGATTAATAACAATCTTCTGATAACAATGACTCCAGTTTTTCAAGCATTTTTTCTGAAAACCTAGAAATTTCTACGAATTTTGAATAATACCTTTCACAATTCATTTTTAGATCTATAGATCTTTTCGCCTGATTCACTGATAATATATGACTGAAATACCTAGCTGATACGTTCGCAAGTAAACCCAGCCATAAACATATGCTTACATGTATACATATTATGTACGTATATAACAGGTATGATTTTAACAAATTTTCTACGCTGTATTTAATCCATGCATTAAATTGTGAGACACTTCGAAATATTGCGGGCTGTAGTCAGCCGGCCTACACCCAATACGCATTCTAGTTGCGGCGCGGCAGCACTAATACTCCAGAGAGAAAAAGCATGAATCCCAAGCGTTCTTTTGTCGTCCCAAACGGGAAGAACATCTGCTCCTGATCACGAACCTGTTCGCAAAGTCGACCGGAAACCGGTGGTGCCATCAAATAATCGGAAGGCAGCAGCCGCTAATTCATGCTGAAAATTATATTCTGTAGTTCTATCAAAATAATGGATGCACGAACTTACTGCGCAAATACTATTGAAAGATGTGGAGCACCAAAGATGATCATAGTATTGTTCCGTAATATTGTATGTTCGGCAATTCGTAGGAAGATCTTATTCCGTCTTAAGCTCACAAAAATTCACAGTGGAAGAGGACGC
>LYUA01000308.1:523064-533813 GCA_002093875.1 Calopteryx splendens
TATATATATATATATATATATATATATATATATATATATGTATGTATATCTTTTTAAAGGTTTCAGGTAATTCAAGTATCCGGAACATGACATGAAAAGGAAGAAAGTCAACTTAAACACATGGGCAGGACATCGAGACATCGAGGCACGACCCATCTTATAAATAAAGTAGAAAGTTTAATCTGTATGTGTGTGTTCGACTAATACTCGAAAACCAACAGTTGCCCAAATTTAAAAATTTAAACATTACTAGTCTCCTCGAGCAGATAATAGGTTACTTTTTATGCACCTAATGGTATCAAGTTCGACTCCGGACGAGTCAAGGCGTTACCATAAGGAATGCATGTTAAGTTCATTTTCACCGCTTGAACGGTTTACTTAATTTACAAAATCAAAATATAAATAACTATCGCATGAACTCGAAAAATGAACCATAAGAAAGGAAAATCAATACAGAGACTAATTCTTATCATCTAATAGGATTTCGGCACGAAGTCGCGAGAACTTGGATAAACAATATTACGGTTTTCATTGAAATTTTTCATTTTCCATTATCCGTTACTCTGACGACCAATTGACCACGTCTCTCGCAAGAATACATGTGGGAAAATAGGCCCAGCCAGAAAATAGGCAATTAGTGGACAAATTTGTTGCTAAGGTCACTAACATTATGTCATGTTACTATAGAGTTAAGATCGTATAAGAAAACCATTTACAAGCTATAGATAATTTGATATTTCTCCATCAGAAAACACGAGAACGTCAATTTAGTATTCGATTTTCTATTTTCATTTGCAAGATTTAAATAGTTACCCTTAATTTGCGTTTGGTTTTCGGATCTTTATCATTTCGATGGAAATTCTACAGGGATTTCCTTTGGTTTTTCCATTCCGATATTAAACTATTAGCTCAATGATAAATCGTATCATTGTGTTAATAGTGATTTCCGAGTCGCCAATATTAAGTTGTTAATTGCTTAACGTTAAGAGGTATCACTAAGTGATTATCAATTTTCACTTTGGTACTGCTTATGTAACTAATCATCGTAAGCTAAGCTAATCATCCATTAATATTTCAGTCCTTCACCATCTTATACGCCCACATTTTGTTGTGTTCGTTCATTTCTTGATAAAAAATGTGTATGCTGTTTCTCTTCTTATTTTATTCTTCGATTTACTTGCATCCTTTGTTCTAAGTCTATACTGTTGGTATTTTCTGTGTTGACGAGTTCTTCATTTCTGCTTTTTGCTTCAGGGAAGGTGAATTATTTCTATACTGTTATTTTCCTTGCTTGGTTTCCACTTACTTACTTAGTATAAAGAACTACGATAAGATGAGAGATCATAGATTCTCTTCTGTAAGAGCAGGACTATTATATTAGTACTGAAGTACTTCTGTCTTCGCCGTTGATAATCAACAGGCAGTTCTGCTAGTTTCCTTTAATACAAGAAGTATTAAGCAATATAGATTAATATATTTATTTTTATAGCTTTATTAACTACACTAAATGCCCTTCAATTTCTACCATTTTCAATTTTCTCCTGATCTGACTGCACAATTAATGTTTTTTTATTATTTAAAAAAAGCTAAAGCTAACAACAGTAGAGACATATTTTGCCTAATGTATTGACTTCTATAAACCTATTTGAATGCAATTCACTAAAAAAGTACTTTATATCACTGTTTCATTTCAAATATTAAGTTATACTATGAGCCATTATTTTTTCTGAATGTTCCCTCACGAGAAAGTATTCTCTAGAAAAGATTTCTTCGTCAATTAAGAAGATATGTTTCAAACAAAATTAGTAATAGATTTGTAGGCACAATATTCTTATTTCTATCACGCAATTTTAATGCCCTCTCTAATTAAAATTCACGGAGTAAACTTACAGGTATAAGATATTCAATGCGTACTGATTAAAGCAATACTTAAGAAAACAATATAAGGTAAAACTAAGCTCTATATTTATCAATTTTAATAAAAATAATTATTATAATAATGGTATATAGTTTTTAAGCACATCTTTATTGAACAATGACTACACCGTTGGTTTGTTTTGTATCCCAATCACTGGGAAAAATGTGCACCTAGCTCTAACTTTGTGATCTAACGCTGCGTGCTCCTTCAAAAAAAATGACACAAATTTTAAAAGCTTTTGCACGAAGAGATCTAGGTACACACTTGCATGCAGGCATTTTATACATGTCTTTTGACGACCTTTCTCTCTCAGGAGCAACCTCCGAAAAAGCTTATTTCCGGGGTTTTTACTCATTTAAATTACTTGAGCGTTGATGGCTCCGATATTTAGAAGCCTATAAACATTAATAATGGTCATTTCTTTCGTGAAATTATAGTCACTTGTAATTTCAGGCTTATACATTCCTCCCACTCAGACATCAATCGCAATATCGTGATGCAGAGAGGACACCATGATAACATTTCGGTTTTTCTTCGCCACGTACGATACTAATTTAAAATGTTTTTGAAAGGCATAAATGCTAGTTCCCACAGTTCTACGCCTAGTACCTATTAGACATTTCCGATGGAATTTCAACTTTGTCTACCTCAGAGTACCAATGTAAAGTTGCCTTTTTCTCTATCTACTATGCTACCAAGAGGATACTGCTGAACCAGTTGTCAGCTGTGATGTTTCGTCCCTTGCCTTCTATTGTTATTGCTAAACGCAGCAAATATCGAATGACCGGTTAGACAAAAAAGGCCCTTCCGGCTGGATTCCAAGATAAACTTTCATTGCCTTCGTGCACATATTCCTAGTAATCAATGTGAAAATTTTAATTTCGTACTTTGCTTGGGATAAATCGACGAAAGGGCAATTTCACATGAAAGGTACCAATTGCTCGTTAATGGTTGTTAGCTCACCAACTCCATTGCAGTGTTTTTCACAGTGAGTGGTAAGAAGTTTGAATTCTTCTCTGAAATCAGTGAATTTGTCATTTTCACGTATTTGGGGCCTATTTCATCGCCATCGAAACTAAGGCAGCGCGAGAGGAATAAAAACCGTTTCATACTCAGTATTTGGTTAAATATTTCTATTCCAAACCCGTTCTTATCTCATATATCGAGAAAATTTTGACGTCCTGATCGAATTGAACCAGATAAGAAGACCAATGAAAGACTTCGTGTCCTGTTCATCAGTGAATTTGATATATAGGGATTAGTATATGTGGTAACAATACAAACAATAATTTCATCGATAAAAAGGCCATAAAATTCAATGGGGGATATGTTTTTCTTTTTGCTAATCCTAACTCTTCACCGGAACTAGAAACAATTTTCACTAGCCGGGTCCTAAGCTCAGCGTGGGTATGGAAACCTTTTTTTTTGGTGTGACCTCATGGGATTTTCCTTGGATCGTACATAATTATATTTCATAAAAATTTACGCCGCTTGCACGTGTGGAGAAAAACATTTTTTGTGAAGGGTGCGAGTCAAAAATTACATTGTGTACGTCACGGTAACATATGCTATGGGGGAGGTCATACGTAATTTATTCCACCTGTTGTTTCAATGGTAGACTTAAACAAGGTTTCATCTAGCAAAATAATACGCTTCATTTTACAAAGAAGACAAGCGAATGATACCTGAGACCTCTGAGACACTGAAAGAAGGAACATGAATACGCTGGAAAAGGTTACCTAAGTAGGCGCGTGGGGTCTAACAAGACGCGATCGCAGAAAAATATTTTTTTACGAAAAAGTATGGAATATAAAATCAGTATTTTTTTATTTACATAATTATGTAATTGCGCTAGGGAAGTGATTAAAATATCACCTTTCAAAATATTTAAAGATTTATTTATAGCGTTTAAGAGCATCGGAGTCTTTTAAGACGCCACGTGCATATTTCAGTGTTAAAACAAAAGATAATTAAGTATAATTTAGGTACTTATTTGATAATCATCTAATGGTGATAACATGAGACCTTATTACGAATTAATTAAATTGCATTAAAATTCATCATATCAGTAATTATGGTGACGTAATATATACTTACACTGGTAACACAGATGTCATCTGTTATAGTTTGCATTAATGATCCATGGGAATTTCTGGTTTCAATGTTTTGCGGCTATTTGGGAATATTTCTCTAGATATTTAAATCAAGGAGCACAGCTTAGAGGGCAGATGGTTAAACAGCTGACTGGAGGACAATGGTACTAAAAAGCAATAGTGGTAGTCTGTTGCTAACATAATTGTAGTACTCCGCAAAACGTTAAACAAAATCGATTAATTTCTATTCTGGGGGAATGAGGGATGGGAGGTTATGAAAAACTCACCATAAGGTGTTCTGCAGAATGCGGATGGTGCAGAGCCTGGCCTCCTGCTTCCACCGACGTGGACGTCGCCTCAGTTTGTGTGTGGCTGGTAGATGATATTCTATACTGCATGCCGGAGATGCAGTAACCCTGAGTGGACCTGGTGTTCACATATACGCCCGTGATGGTAACGTCCGTGTCCTTGACTATGACGGCCACTTTCTTCGGAGCCCTCAACTGGATGACCCCTCCCCTATCCAGTACGCTGTCCGCACCCACGACATCATCTTCTTCTGCCATGTCCTCTTCGTCTTCCTCCTCATGTTTCGAGGGCCTACCCCGGCGTCTCTTCTTCGTTGGGGCACTTGCTGCCTTGGTCGCCGTTGCACCCTTCTTTCGTCCCCGGGGCTTTCTGGGGGCGTCTCCCGGGCTTACTCTTCTCTGCCCGGCGCCAGATGATGGCGCCTTCTGGTCCACTTCAGCCCTTGAGGGCCTTGTCTCTTCCTCCTCTTCATCCTCGTCGTCATAAGGATCAGATATGTCCTCGTACTTGACCACAGTTCGTGGTCTACCCACCGGACGCTTACCGGTCACAGGTTTCTCTGCAACGCCTTGTTTCCTAACTTTCTCCAGTTTGAGAAGCCTCACCTGAACGGAGGAGGAAGTCGTGCAGGTCGAACCCCGTTCCTTACGGGTTCGTTTCTCGAAGGAATAACTGGCGGCTAGGATTGCGGACGCATTAAGGCTGGCCATCCTCTTCCTTACCACCATATCCTTCAGGTCCATCATCATGTTGGACCCCGTCCTCTGCCTCCTCCGTCCCGGTCCAGACGACCCAGTGCCCGCGGGACGGCTCTCGCTTCGGCTCCTCTCTGCATCCTCTCTATTCTCCTCCCGACCGCTCCCTTCATCAGCCTTGTTCTCGTCATCCCTCCCGACCCCCCTTTCCCTTTCACCGCCCTCCTCTCCTCCACTGTCCGAAGAAGACTGAGAACCAGGGGCAGTGGAGGATTCGCCGGTCCTTTCGTCCCTCTTTTTCGCGGCCACAGTCTTTTTCGCTCTCCCCCGAGGGGTCTTTCTCCTTTTGTAGGGCACAATAAGGGCAGAGTCCGAACCGCTGCTGTCCGAACTGGAGGCGTCATCGTCCCAGTGCCTCCCCACACCCCTCAGCCCGGGTCCAGAGCGAAGGATACGTGTGCACACGGAGGTAGAGACAGTAGTAGTGGCAACCGATGTGGTAGTCGTTGAGCTGACGGCTCCGTTACTGCCATAATCTCCAGACGGGGATGAGCTACCGATTGCCCGGTGACTCTCGTTTTCGAAGAGACAGTGAACTTTGGCCAGAGCGTTCAGACTCGCGACGCGATGTCTCTTGGGTCCATTCCAAAATCCGAACATTTTCTTCATTCGTAGGGCGGCGGCGGCTGCAGCCCTGGAGGTCGCCGCGACGCCTCCAGCACCCCCTCCCCTTCCTCGCCTCCTGCGGTGGGTGGGAGCGGGCAGTGAGATGAACGGAGGAAACTCCCTGTCTTCCAGATCTTCTTCACCCCCGCTGTCACTGCTGCTGTTCTCCTCTTCCTCTTCTTCGCCCTCCTCTTCGGCGTCTTCCACTTCCTCAATTTTCACGCCTTGGTTTTTGCGCTCAGATGAGGATTGCCGGTCAGTACGCTGTGGAGATCTTCTCCGCACTCCTATGGTGTTCTTTTCGTCACTGTCGGAACCACTGGTGGCCTCGTTTACCCTATCATTCGACTCTGGAGCGTGTTCAATCTCAGGTGAGGGGGTACTTAAGAGGGAATTAGCGTCTTGGGGTGACCCTACATCTGATCCAGTTTTAATTTCCTTGATCACCACACCCGGAGAAAATGGGGGGATCCTGGTCTCGAACGTCTCAGTTGTAGGGGATCCAATTTTTGCCCGCGAAGATTTGCACGAACGTCTCTCTCGATCTGAAGTTTTGTCGTCTTCTTGAGACTCCCCTCCACTCTTCGACCGGCTCTTACCGATCCGCTGTTGATGTTTCCTCGGAACATCGGACTGGGAAGACCTCTTTACCTTCTTTCTCCACTGTGATGGCATATCGTCGTTTGACTCGTTACTGAATGGAGACCGACTGTAATCTGCACCGTCACTGTCAGCAAATGTCACCACAGTTTGCTTGTGAGACGAAATTTCTTCCCCGTGCGGGGGGGTTGTTGCAATTTGTGAAGATCCAGATGCTACCGTATCTTCTTGCCTTAGATCGACGCCGGTCGAGTATCTCCGCTTCATTCTGGGGACAGGAGATTTTGGTGGCTCAGATTCAACGCTGGAAATAGGAAATTCGATCAGTGGTGAAGAGGGATTTGACTCCCTGGGAGAATCTTTCACGGCCGACGGGGACACTGTTCGATCATATCGAGGCGATTTCTTTCCTCGAGGTTCGAAAACTTCCCTCTTCTCATCGTCTTCGGATTTCAGAGATGATGTTTTACTAAGACGGCCGCGAGTTACCTTTTCAGGAAGTGAATCAGTCTTAGCTGCCTCATCTGCTTTCTGTGACGCGTTTAGCCTGGCAGCCTCTCTTAGGTTAAAGGTACTTCGTCGAAGGAGAACGTCTAGTGTCATTTCGTCGGAGGCATCTGAATCTATATTTTGCATGGAGCATGATGATTCTATTCGGTCGTCGTCAGTTGAGTCTTTTTTCACTAACGATGGATCTGGCGAAAGCTTACTTATCACTTTCTTTCTACTGCTCTCCGATGACTTTTCTTTTTCCTCCCTTACTATTCCTTCCCTCTTAACCGACGAAGAGGTGTTCTTAGCTGTATGTGCCTTGGCAGTTTTGGCGGCTGGTTTCTTCAACTTGGCAGTGACAGCTTTAGTTCCCTCGGAAGTTTTTAACCGTTTAATTTTTGCTTTCTTCGAGGGCTTTCCACTCTTTCCTTTTTCATCACTATCCGACGACTTCCTTTCTCTATCTAATTCCTTTCTTTGGTCGTCTTCTTGTTTTGTTTGTTTCGTTTTTGACTTTCTACCAGTTTTATTAGTCTTCCCTGCAAGCCCAAAATTAGTTTCCTGCTTATCGCTGTGTGTTTCCTTATTGGAGATAACCGACTCCTCTTTATCTTCTGGTGAACTTTCCAGTTCCTCCTTTATTTCCACAATTGATTGTTTAACACTAGAAGCTTTCTTTGTTTTTACCTCCTTCTTCATTTTTGTAGGCACCGACAGAGTAGCAATATTCGGCTTTGATTCTTTCGATGCCTTTGAAGATATTTTAGTGGTTTTATTTCTTGTCAAATCAAAGACTTCTGGGGAAGAGTCTCTACGGGGAGATGCGACTTGAGGCGATGGAGGAGGTGATACTGTCTGCCCGCGATGCTTACTACTTGTTTGCTGATGGCTTAGTGACAGTGAGGTCTGCCCCTTTCCAGTCGGCGTAGGCAGTGGCGCGGTGTACTTAGTTATTTCTTTGGCAATCGCCAAAGAATTAAATGCCTCAACACCAGAATGATAAGCAGGACTCTTGCTTCCATATTGTGGACTCTTACCACCGTATTGCGGGCTCTTTCCCTCGTACGGAGGACTTTTACCCCCATAGTGAGGACTCTTGCTTCCATAGTGTGGGCTTTTATCCCCATATTGAGGGCTTTTACCTCCATGGGAAGGGCTCTTTCCCCCATGGGAAGGGCTCTTTCCACCATACGAAGGACTTTTTCCACCGTAGACGGGGCTTTTACTACCATAGGCAGGACTTTTTCCACCGTACACAGGACTCCTACCTCCCATTGCTGAAGTTTTTGCTAAGTATGCCGGACTTTTGCCTCCATGACCAGGGCTCTTTCCACCGTATGCTGGACTTTTGCTCCCATGCGCAGGACTTTTGCTCCCGTGAGCCGGACTTTTGCTCCCGTGTGCCGGACTTTTGCTCCCGTGAGCCGGGCTTTTTCCTCCGTTAGCCGGACTTTTGCTTCCATGAGCAGGACTTTTCCCGCTGTGAACTGGACTTTTACCACTTCCATTTCCAGGGATCTTTCCACTTGGGGCCGACCTACTGACTTCGAGGACTGGACTCCTCCCGCCTTGCAAAGGACTTTTACTCTCAGTATTTGATACACTCGAATTGGCTTTGGCCTCCAACTCCTTAGAATATGAACCTCCTACGGAGGATCTCCTACGTGGTCCCTTCTTTGCACTGTCTTCAGTCTTATCGTAACCTTTCATGGCACTTGAATCTTTCGCTGCAACAAACTTTAAGTCATCAGAAAATACTTTGACGCGACTGCTTCCACTGATTTCTTTAACCAAAGTTTCGACCTCTGGTACTTTCAGAACAACCTCGGCTCTCGCCTGAGGTCCACGTTTCTTGGTGCCGACCATGGCTGAAGAAGCGAAAACTGATTCGAATTTAATGAAAGATTCCTCTTTCTTTCCTAAACTGGCCTTGTTGTGGCCACTTACACTGGCCGCGGTTTCCTCTTTCTTTGTTGATACTTTAACGCTAGGAATGGTCGAACCTTCTTCCTTCTTATGCGATATTTTTTGTGTCGTGATTTTCGTAGTTGATTTATCAGAACTTTCTGATAACACCTTTTTCAATTTCGGCCCTTTCGTTGGCCTGCTCTTTGAAGAAATTTGAGGATATCGAATGTTTTGCAGGGGTCCACTTCGAGTTACTTTGCAGCCTTCGAGTATTTTCTGCCTGGTTATAGGAGTTGCAACACCTCTTTTAGGGGCCGATAGGGTTTTAACCGCGGATTTAGAAGGTTTCAAGGTAGTTTCTTCCGCGGAGGTGGACCTCGACTTTTCTTCGGTCGGAGACTTTTGATGCGACTTCTTCCCAGCCTTCCCAGACGAAGAGGCGTGAGTAGCAGAGGCTGGAGAAGTCGTCTGCTGTTTGACGATACTCCCGGACGCGATAGAAACCACGCTTTGTTTCTTGACATGCGACTTGTAAGTTGAAGGAGACTTGGCTTTCCCCGGCTTGGTAACTTTGGTCGCCGGCAATACGGCCTTCTTGTGCGAGGCCTTGGCGTCTTTGGCCGGTGCCTTTCCACCCGAGCCGGTTGGAGGCCCCGGCGTCGAGGATTTGGCAGTTGAACTCGAGGTAGCAGCATGGGTGATGCCGGATCCCGAAGCAGAAGAGGATTTGACGCCGCCGCCGGCGGACGAAGACCTACGCTTTGAGATGTGGTGGCCAGCGGCCCCAGCCACTTGATGCGCTTCTTTGGAATCTGGCTTCTTGTGGCTCGCCGAAGGAGCTTTCCTTTTTGTTCCAGAAGATTGTCCGGATCCGACAGCAGCGGTGTTGCTCTGGTGTCCAGGGGATGCAGCAGTTGTCCTCGACCTGCCGGACACACGCATCCCGCCGACTGCAGACCGCCCGGCAGTCGACGTGGTCTTTCTCTCGTTCCCACAACTCTTCGATGGCGTTCTAAAAGAGTGAGTGACTTCCGCAGATCAGAGGGAAGCAATTATCACCGGCAACTCTTGTGGTGTAACTTATCAGACGCCTAACGACGATTCCCTTCTTCGCTTGTCATATTATTTTCCCGAAAAATACAACGAAAGAGCCACCAGGGTTGGAACGACTGATTGCTCTGAGCGAATTCCTGTCCACAAATTCCTTCGTTACACTTGATTTTTTCCTTATTTTACAAAAACACAATTCATGAGTGTCTGCATCCATTAATGAAAATAAATACAAATGTTTGGAGAAAATCCATAGCTTGAGAGACTGCACTCTTTTCGGAGGACGCTCAAAGCTTCAATTTGGAAGACTTCAATCTTCGACAGTCGTAATCTGTAGGCCATCTTGAAGTCACATTTAGGCAAGACCTGGAAATAGAAACATAAAGAAAAAATTAGATGGGCAATCCTGTTTTAATTAATAGCATTATTATCTAAAATAAAAAACTATTTAGTCTATACTTAATTTTTATTCAATGCTCATTACCCATTGATGATTATATCATTACTCAACGGGAAACATGTTTTGAAAACTTTCTAGCAAAAATATTAAGTAAGGTCAATTAAATTTTAAAATTGGTAAATGACTTCTTTTTAAGATGCACAGACGAATGAACGTATATTTTCAAATCTCAATTTACATAAATAAAAAATGGAGAACTAATATCTAATTTCAATTTTAAGTGCAATCCTATGCGTGAAAGTTCACATTACAATTCTATGAATAACTTTAAAATTCATGGAAATCAGCCATCCGGGGAAAGAACGCAATGGTATGCATAGGAGTACGGAAAGGGATAGGCACCATAAAAGACAAATACGGGGGAGAGTAGGAAATGTGTAAATACGTGGATTCGAAACAGAAAAAGTTTCCTCAACAGGCAAAGTTATTTTTCTATTTAGGATCCATCTCAACCTGTCTTTTATGCTTTACCTATCCCTTTATTTATTCCCTTTTATACCATGATTTATAATATATATATATATATTATATATATATATTATATATATATATTATATA
>LYUA01000308.1:590764-606918 GCA_002093875.1 Calopteryx splendens
TTTGTTTCTAAGTTTTTATAAAGATTTTTTATTGCTAGAATATATTTTCCGCCTTTATTACTTTAATCTAAAATACGGTAAAGGTGTACTGTAGCCTTTTCTTGATCTAAAATACCGGATGTTTCTCCGTTTCTTGTTCTTATTTATTCTGTTAGTTTTTTTAATGTAAATTTGCTATCTAAACAGGACCGTCCCACTGTGAATCCACTTTCCTCTTCCCTAATAGTTATTTCATGTTACACTCTTTCTTATTCTTTTTATATTTACCGTACACATTGTTTCGTTCACAGCTTTCGTTATCTCTTCTTTGAGCTGCTCCTATCTTCCTTCTACTTCACTAATTTCCTTATTCTCTCTAAAAATTGTCTCAACTACTATCTGATACTCTCTTATTTTTTCCCCGGTTAATACTTTCTCATTTCATTTTCTCATCGGTCTTCCCTTTACTAATCTCATGAATTTTACATTTTATGGCATGAGCACTAATATCTGGTCTGAATCCACATCTGATCCCGGGAAACTGCGAATTGATGACGAAGTTCCTAAATCTATGCCTAACCATAATATAACCTAGATGATATCTATCTCCCTGTTTCTCCCGGCATTTTCCACGCGCGTACTGTGGTATTTGAACCAGGTATTATTGGAAAATAAGCCATTCCTTCTACAAAACTCATATGCTTTCTCCCTTTGGTCATTTCTTATTGCTAAACCGTACTCCCCAACATAACTCCCACCTCTCCCATCGCCCACCACCGCGTTTTAATACCCCATAACTATCAAAGTTTTCTTTCCGTAATACCCAAAATCATTTCCTCGAATGGATATCCTGGTGCTCGCATACGCTATCTATGTACTTCTTCCTCCCGAAGATAGCTCCTCCATATGTTAACCAGAATAAGGACCAAGTTCGCTGGTGCTGCTTTTATTTCCACTAATAATACTGTCACGCACATGCTATATATTTACTATTCTTCTTCCAAATGTTTTTCATCCTACTGCTACCTAACTCTGGCTCTCTTTCCCTCCGTTGTATATTACTCTGTAACTACCGCTCCAATAATCCCCGCTTTCCTTCCATTTCACACCGCACAATACTAATAGGTATATCTATATGTTCTCTTCAATTTCCGGTTTCATTTCTTTAACTTCCCTCACCTCAGTATTGTTCTTACATTCCAAGTCCCTATTCTGAGAGTTACGTTCGTATTCTAAGTCTTCCTTTTTCCCTTTTGTTGTTGATTCGGCTCAGCAAGAATTTCGTGCTATTAAGACCGCGGAGATCTCAACTCCTCCACATCCGGGAATAACAACCTGCGCTGAGTACAGTAGTTGTCATGGAAGCATAAAAAGATAAAAGTCACTTCGACACCTTTTGTGTTATCAAATAACAGCATTAAGTATCTAAAATAATGACGTAGTGGAAAATACCTGTGAAATGGATACCAACAGTTACTGTTTTCAAACATGGCGCTCAATGGAGCCATCGGAGACTCGTACGCGATTTTAAAGAGCATATAATTGATATTGCTTTCCTTATTTAACTTCCGGCTACTACAACCCTAGTAACTTAATTTCACGATTGGACATCATTTGCAACAAGTCGCGGTAACAAAATGTAATGATATTAACAATAAACGTTTTACATGTGACAACATGGGGTCATCAAAGAGAAAGGAAAGAGAAATTTGATCCATCAGAGACGTTGACCAACCATATCCAAATAGTATAAGTACCTACCGATTCCAAATGTAAAGCATTCAATATACTAAGCATACACTCCCCTAACGTAATAACTGAGGTCCCAAAATTTCTGCAAATAAAACTGAGCTCAGAACAGTTGTCCGAATCATATTTAGGAATCATAATGAAAATCGCAGTTCTAGACTCAATCCAAGTGGGTATCTTTTCCATTGGGTCTCGATCTTAAAATTAAATCAGAGATTAGTAACCCATCTTTAACATTGGAAATATAAATAGCGCTTTAACTACATTTAGCATTTTACTTATTTTAGCATGAACCTTTAAGAATGTTATAAGGTTACAATTATTTTCCAAACTAAGTTTTCCTTTGGAAACGTTCAGTTTACTGGGGAGAGCCACTATTTCAGTGAATTCCACCGTGAAGCCTAACCGATAAAACTAAAATATTCAGGAAGAGGGAGAGCGGCAAATAACATTTGACGTCCTCGGCTTCATTCAATTTGCCATACATAACACTTTAAAGACTTTATTCTCCGTTTTTTAAGCCCATCAAATAATCAAATTCCACATTTTTATTTAAATATTTGCACATGTTTATGCATGAAGAATTAAATGTACATCATTAAAAGGTATTTTAAAAGTGAAATTGACATAGTATCCAATTACGGTCCAGGGTCTAAACATATTTGTTGTCAGGAGACAAAAAGACCTCAATTCATCAGAGGCTCACGTGCCATCGAGCAATCTGATACCCTGGCCATTCCGCTACTGATCGTATAAGTACATTTATAAAAAAATACCTAAAGCCTTTCCAAGGTTTGGTAAGCCGTTAAGACAAATTTCCGGATTTGACTTCATATCTCAAGGAAAAGGTACTTTGATTCAAAAGATTATTAGAAAATTGGAATCCATTAATTTCTGATTGGTCTCTATTGCACTCTTCTATTATTATTTCCTTTTCGGTCGCTCGTTTAACTGAATACAGGATTTGGTCTCTCAATTCCGAGAGAGGGATTGCATGTTTTTGTCTTAACGAATATATTCTTGCGGTTTAAATTTCAGAGGTAAGCTTAAGGTGAAAACAATGCCATAAATAATGTTTACTGAATTAATGGTCGTCCAAAATAAATACCAAACGCAATGACACGAACTTCTTTTCAAAAGTGAATACACAATATTTAAGTAGTATTTTTGGAAAACGATTTGCACCGAAAAGCAGAATTTCCTCATTAATTTATAAGGAAATGGTAAAAATCGCTATGGCCTTTGAAACCGTGGCAGATTATCACAGAGATAATAGTCGGCGGATGAACCCTAGCCTTCCGGAGTCCTGCCTCAGAACGGCTCACACAGTGTGCAAGACTCAACGGAAGAAAGGAATTTAATTTACGGAATGAACCATTTCCACACCAAAAGAGAAAGACCGGAAGGGTTTCAGTTCAAATAAGAGAGGATACTGTTTCGAATCCATGTGACATTGCCAAAGGACTAGATCACCTGAACGGAAATCGAAAAACAAATATCACGCAGGGTCATCACGCAAGATCACGCCTCATCGGTGATTGCGGACTTCGCTAATTGTGGAAAAAGGAACTAGCGTGTGTTTTCGACGGCAGAAAATATTTCCTTTCAATTATCGTTCCGTTTCCATTTTCCGTTAGTCCCATAGTGGGTCACGTGAAAATGTTCAGCGCGGCACTCTCATGACCTCTGGGTATCCAAGGTCGAGTGCTCTGTCGAATGCTCCGAAAATCAGTGTTCACAGGCATTTTCACAGAAGGGACCATTGAAGTAATTCGACATCGAGTAGTACATTTCTAGTGACTCTATGCACATTTCTTCCACAGAAACTAACCACTTATTAATACATTAACTAATATTAAGCGACTATTACGTTGAGGCTAGGTATGTATTAGGCAGAAAAATATTTCATCATAAAAATAACTATCAATGATTTAGAGCTGCTGTTGTCAGAAATACAACTGTACATATTGCTTTCAAAGTGGAAGACTCAACACTAGAACTTACCGATACCCGATGGAATTTGTGTTTTCCCGAATAAATATTTGCAACAAACATCTCACTATGGATATGGCGGTACCTTTATGATTCAGAGTTGATGAAAGGCGAAATAAATACTTTATATTGTTGCTTTCATTGCTAAGTAGGACTTATGCTGACTCTTGAATGAACATTTTTACTCTTCAAACAAAGTAATGATATCATCAGATATAGAATCACTACAGATAACCTTTTGAAAATATATTCATGAAAATGAGTAATTAGAAACGCATATGGACATTACGCGTTTGAGTGTAACTTAGGCATTACTAATGAAGTGTAAAAATAATAGAAATCATTCTAACAATGGATATGAACCTAAACATTATTCAAGGGAAGCTATGGTGAAGAACTATACTTGAAAATAAATATTCTAAGCACTGGTACTTAACAGAATATAAATCAATAAATATATCCTCGATACAGAGCAAAATCCTGGAAGAAGTCACATTAGTAATGAAGTACCTTCTTGACAGTGAGAGCATTTTCATCCGAAACCAAAAAGGATTAAGATCGGAATAAGAATAAGAAAATGAATATTCATCGGCATTTTTTCATACCAAGACTAACAAAAAAGTCCGAACACATGAATTCAACAAATCACCAAACCATACAAGTTCAAAATGGCCTGCACCAAAAATTATAATGTGCTAACAAAAGAAATTTATACTGATGAAAAAAATTAGAATTATATGTTAAAAATACATTAAATAACTTTTGTAATAGTAAAAGAAAGGTAAAGAACATAATTCCAAAAAATAGACTAGAATGGATGAAGTAACTTGGAACACGTACACGGAGATTACTTCCAACCCTGAACAGAGAAGGCACGGAAATGAACATAATTGGAGGATTTATGGGAACAATTAATTAAAACGTAAAGGAAATTTTTATTTAACTTAATTTAACCAATATGTGAAATTCTTGAAAATTATTTGGGAGCCAACAAAGAAAGTGTTAATTAAGGAAGTTCATAAGTTCAAAGTAGAATATATTTGCGAAAATCTGTTTTTAAGTGCCTCATCCCGTACAGAATATAATTATTTGAATCTCCTTAGGTCATAAACAATTTGCCACAAGTAGAAGGACGGGATCAAAATTAATAAAAAATATAAAATAAAATATCTAACCATACAAGCCTCATCCCAACCACGAAATTATTCCATTACATGGTAATACACATTAAATAACTAATTTTAAGACCAGGCAAACTATTTAATTGACACTAAAATTGAACTATTTTTTCTATCACCGGACGTATCTGATGGTCCGCGTGCCTCTGGGATCTTAATAAGGCACACTTGACTTCAATTCTCATGTTAATATGGACGAATAAAAGGTTTTCCAGTGAAATCTGGGAGATAAATACAAGTTCAATTACTTCGATGATGTTACAACGGAATACTAAAATCATTACTAAAAAAATCAGCTCCATAATCCCCAAGCAGAGTAAGAGCGGCTCCGCTAGCAACAACTCATGAACAGCTTGAAACATTCCCTTGGGCCTCGTAGTTGGAGAAAGGTCCCCACATAGCGTTCGAGAAATCTGGGACAGGCTCTTGAACGCCTCGTCTTCAAACTTAACCACCCTCTGTCCACGAGAGATAAGATGGGAGATCTTCAAAGAACCATTTTGTATGAAGCGGATAGCGTGCGGAAAACCTAGTTGTCGACATCAGCACCTCCCGAGAACGAGGTGATGCCCCTCCTCGGCCCTTTGGCCCGTAAGTGGGCCACACACACTGACACACCCTGGGATATATTTAACACACGAATACTGCTGCATTCCCAAGGAAATAGAACGTAGTGCGGAAACCAGCTTCCTGACGGCAACCTTTAAAATCAGTCACGCGAGTGATTGTAAAAGATTCCTTATTTGTAGGTCGCACATAGCCGACCTCTTTGTGACATATTATCTTCCGGAATTAATAATTTTGGATAGCTTGTCCCACACACAACTTATTGCTATTTACGTAAGTCTCAAATTCTGCGGTCGAGAAATTGTCGTGCCACTACGTGAATATTTTGTTCTCTCCGTCTCCGTTAACTTATCTGCTTTTCTACATTTTTGTCCGCGATGTTAGAGAAATTCGATCGAAAGCTGGTTCCCAGGATTACTAACAGTAAGAATATGCGAATAAAAACTGTAAGCCTCGCTTTATCCATATCCACGCAAATGGTATACGTAATAAGCTGAAAACGAAGATGAATATCACTTAACCACTGACTGGGATCTCTTTCTCTAAGTAAACCTATCAGAAGCAGATGCGGAGATAGGAAGAAGGGTTACAGATCGAGGTGTCATGGAGTCCCGAGCTAGGGGTGTACAAAGGCATCATCCGAGTAAATCCATGCAGTGGGGTATTCTGACCAACAAAACCTTATGAGAAGTCGGAGGTGGCCCAACGGAAGGAACTAGTCTTTGCTCACTGACGGTGTATTTTACACGCACTAAGGCTTCTCAAGGGTAAGTGCCAACAAGATAACCTCCACCACCCAAATTGATCTTCAGTTTGAAAAAAGTGATTTGGTATCCTATACCTATATTCTAGTAATGGTAAACGGTCCTTACGATTCACCCGGCGAGTATAACTTCCGGATGTTTATTCTTAAAGAGGGAAAATGCATTGATTATATTTTACCGGATGTCATTATAATGAGTTCGTGGATGTATTCAAATTGCAGTTAATCTTTGGGAGGAGATGGCGTTACAATGTTAATGAATATTTTTCTTGTAACTGATAACGTGTGCTCAAATTTAGGAAAACAATAGCGTCGATTCACACCCTCACATTTACCACGAAAGATTATTTACGCCAATTACTTGCGCTAATTATGTTTACTATTAATTATTATACAATCGGAGATTTAAAAATAGAAAATCGCACATATGTACAGGGGAAGTAATGCACTAACCATATGATATTTTTTAACTAATTAATATAAAATATTGAAAAAACTCATGTGCGGTCACCAATTAATTATCCGTGAAATTCACTCGGAACCCTTATTCACTTCACGACTTGAAGATCAGTTTTACAAATTACGGTGCAGATGTAGGTGCCCCGATTAGGCATAGGTAGCCATCCGCCATCATTTTCTTAAAAATACCCACTCCTTTATGAAAACAATAAAACGATGTTCATTTAAAGAATGGAATTGTTTACACTTTGCCTTGTTTCTTCACCGTACTCCACATTGTAGAATTGTGCACTCTCACTATCGTGTATCCAATTTCAGTCGAGTTTCTATCGTGCTATCGCTGAGCTCCAGTGAGAACAAAAAAACGCTTATCACTCTTAAGCATATCTTATTTTCCCGAATGTAAGCAAAGGAGATGACATCAACGGGACCGCGAACATAAAAATGACGGGAAAACATATTTGGGAGAGAAACCGCCGAGATATGGAATTTTAAAATCACGAACAAGAGGAATTGTGTATCATAATCATTTTTAACCTGTCATCGGAGGAAATAATTCCACCTAATATATAAATGTGATCAGTATTCACAATTGAAATGAAAACATAAGCAACCTGCCGAGTCGGTTGGGGAGGGGGGGGGGGGGGATGAAATAATTAACTGAGCGATACACATCACCCTCGCACCCTCGTCCATGCCGTGAGCCATAAATATGTGTCGACGACGACGTATATCGACGTATAATTAAAATGCTAAACGAGTAGCGTCCGATGTGGGTCATGTGCAACCTGTTGATTCTTTCGCTTATTATAACGGATTTAGACTAGTTTTTTTGAGTCTGCCAACTCTTAACTTCATTGTTCTCCCTCAATTGAAGTTTTTTAAAATTATGTTCTTTTAATAATTAACCGAATAAGAATTCTCAATACTCATCAACGAGCTTATAAAAATTACGCCTTAATATGTTTAAGTCAACCTGGTTACATAAATGGATTGCTGTTTCCACGATATAATGACTCCAAACAAGTTTTGGAAGTGAGCCTTTTGTTAAATTATGTCTCGGAATTGAGGAAACCAGGATTTTTGGTTTCTCGACGAAAATCTAGTTTCTGCTGATGTTGTAAAATGGTCTTAAGCTTTGCTAAATTCTCTTCCCGAAGGCTCGACCTTCAATTTAAATAAACATATAAAATAAACTTCAAAGAAAACAAGGAATTATCACATAAGCGCACGAGAACTAACACTGATTATGAATATTTATTGATCAGCTAAATCATAACACAAAGAAAATCAACTAACAAATCACTTCAGACTCACTCTGTAACTTACCGAACTTTTTAGAGTCCTCTACTTTAAACTATACAGGTAAGCATTCGTAGTACTTACACCATGAGTAAAACCTTTCATTCCCCTTTGAAGGAAATAAATATTCGAAATAATTATATTTTCAGACAGCAATATACCTACCTGAGTCTGAAAAGAAAGGCGCTTAGGTACACGGGTGCACGTGAGAAAAGAATTCGAAATGTGATTGCCTATGTTTTGAGAAAACGCGAACACTTCATTACTATGTTAACTATTGCAATGCGTACGAAAAAACGCAATTTTAACGATAAAGGTCTTTCCCAGGGAATATTTTGGAGAAAACAAAATAACAAGAATTGAATAGGAAGAGTCATAAAATAATAGCAGATCGTTGCCCTGTGAGTGAAGTTTAGGAGAAAAACAGAGTAATGTAATACTCTAGTCGCTACTTTTGAAAGTTAACTCTGAATGAAAGTCCATCAATTTTTTTAAGCTACTCTCCTTTATGGAATTAATATAAAAATGGATTAAATCAAAGCGTATTTATTTTGATAAGTGTTTATTTTAAAATCGGGTCACTTACTTTAAGTGTTTAATGAATAAATTGCAGAATGAGCACAAAAAAGAAATCGAATTAGCCGCTAAGTTCGCGGCCCAAGATAAGTTCTCAAGTGGTCTTCAATTATTTTCCAAGACGGGGAAATTTTTCGTCGTCCACCCTCCATTTCTACCTCCAATTTTGGACGAGCCTTTCGAATCAACATTGACATAAATATTATAGTAGCCAAATACTAGTAAATAACTAACCCCTTGGTGAATGAATTAACTGACCGTTAAAATTAAAGCGATTTAATTCAATTTCGGCCTTTCTAAAAGCGCGGCAGTGTAATATAGTAATATTCATTTATAACTGTTCAAAAGATGTACGATACATGGAAATGAGATTCGTCGGTGCACGATAGACCTCTATCTAATTTTCGTAAAAAAATACTAAATTTTGGTCATTATTATTAATGAACTCCCACTTTTACGAATTAAAGGATGAAATGAGAGTTATTTACTGCTAATCACAAACTAAAATCGAAATTTGTTTCAAGAAATTTCAGGATATTTTTTCGACGATTCCCACAGAGCATGTTTCAATTCGTGAGTGCTATCGCTCCATAAAAGAAGAGTTAAACCCGCTTCTTTGTGCTGAAAGAGATGAATTTTACGAGGCTATTTGAGTAAACAAGAGGACATGGAACATCTAAAAGAATTAATTA
Organism: Calopteryx splendens; assembly: GCA_002093875.1. Taxonomy (NCBI): domain Eukaryota; kingdom Metazoa; phylum Arthropoda; class Insecta; order Odonata; family Calopterygidae; genus Calopteryx; species Calopteryx splendens. Next base: position 600,022 of record LYUA01000308.1, read on the forward strand.
TGGTTTATTTTGTCACAGATAATGCTAATCATGTCATCAGTGAGTAATAGGGTTTAACGAGGCAGTAGAGCGTAAATAGCCTGTAACAGGTAGTACAGGAAGGGCAAGATTGTCCAGTGGGTAGAGAGGTCGGCTTCTAACTGAAGAGCATGGGTTTGATTCCGGGTTACGCCTCTGGCCACCATCAGCTTCATTCTAACTGTGATTTTTTGGGACCAGATCGATTTCGGAGACCTCCCTAGGAAACCACAGGCGGTAGAGTGAAAGGAACTGCCCCCCTACCCGTTGCGCTTAGTGTTGGGTGAGCTCCACCCTCACCCATCAAACAAACCTTAGAGTTGATTACTGTGGTGAGGTAGTACTACTCTTAAGAAACCGATCTTTAACCTAGTAAAAAATGAATGAAATGGTAGGCACATCGAGTGATTAACGAAGAAGATCTTTCAAGATAGAAGCAAGGAGAGAATCTAGGGAAACCCCCCAATAAGAATGAGGAAAACTAATTTGACACATTCAGGAGCTCATTACTTTGGAGGAAGTTGGAGGATGAGGAAGGGCAAAGATGAATTATGAGAAGGCATGATCCACTAATTAATAAACATATTCCTACGGTATTGCCGCAAAGCACTCATTCTTATTGTAGATTACCTACGTGTGTGGTAAAATTAAGTTCTCCTTGTCTGTGCCACAATAGAGCACAGCATATAAACATGAAAATCTTTGACGGGAACACACTAACTTGTTTCGCTCTTTGATAATGAATAGCTGGCACAATGCGAGGCTTAAATCGATTTGCCGTATAAACGAAATGCCACTGGGAGTGTGTGAAAGCATTCACGCCGACTTTGATGGCCTCCGACGTCCCCAAAGGGAAGCACTCGACCTGCTCCCAGGGGAAGAGTCCCGCCCCTCTCACCGATTTACAGAGACCCCGAAATCCTGATCCCACAATGGACCCGACAAAGGCCTTCCCACGCTCCCCTCTTAAGCTCCCACCCCATTCGGCCGCTGCAGGTGTTTGTCGGGGGCGCTAACTGCTAACTACCGAGGATTCTACTCCGGGACGGTGAAAGGAGAGGGAGGGAAGTGGAGGGGGAGCGAAGTGGAGGGGAGGCTGCGGTGGAGGGGAGAGGTAGGCGGCGGGAGCCGTCCCGACTGCATTCACCGCGCGTTGCAAATCCACTCCCGCACCCTTTGCCCCTCCCCTTTGCCGGAGAGGGGGTTGGTGTAGCGAGGGATAGGCGGCGGGAGGTGTGATGCGAAGATTGTTTACACGAGTGCCGGCAGCAGCCACTTTTGGAGGATCGCGTCGAATCCCAAACAGAGAGAAAGGGCGAACCTCGGCCTCTCGCTCGGCAGCAAGTGGCTTTCCACCNGCCCCCTCCCCCAGCAAACCAACCCTCGCCAACCCTCCCCGCCCGATACCACAACCCCCTCCACTCTTTACGCCCCTTCTCCAAAAACTCCCCCATCGTTTGTGGAACCCCCCTTCCCCTCCGCGAGGCGCGTGCGTGCGGCCCGCCAGCCGCGGGGCGCACCTCGGCGTGCGCGCTCTGCAGATGGCGCGGTGGTCGCACCCCAATGTTATTGATTCCTCCTCGCCACACCAGTGCCCCTACCCCCTCCTCTCCCTCCCCGACCACCCCCTTCTTTCCCCACTCCAGCCCACACCACTCCCCTCCCGCAGAGCGGGCCATCCCCTTCCCACACTAAACACCTCCCCACACCACTACCACCCACATCCCTCCTTCCCTCCATCCCGATCCCCACCCTACCTTATGCTGCGTCCACCAATCAGGACGCGACATACCAGCGGGAAAACGTATCGACTTTTCTCGCGTCCGTTGACCTTTTGTTTGGGTCGAACCGTCTGCTCTGAAGAAACGGACGGACAGACGGACGGAAGATCTCTTCCTTGCTCTCTTTCCTGCCTTCCACCACATTTCCATTCCCCATCTTCCTACCCTCCGCGCGTCCCTCCCTGGCCCTCCTCATTTTGATATATAGGTCTCCTCCGTCCTCTCCCTCTGGAAGGCCCCCTCCACCCCGCCTAAAATCCGCCGCCCCCCACCTCGCCTCCCAGAGCTCTCCACCTCACTCCCTCACTGAAAAACCCCTTTTCCCCTAATTGAGTCGAGAGAGGGGGGGGAAGGGAGGCAGCGGCGCGTGGGAGATTGTCGTCGCCGAGTCCCGGCGATTACTCCCTTCTCCTCCGGGCGAAAGACATCCTCCTCCGGAGAAAAAGACGAGCGCTGTTTCTCCTCCTTGGTCTCTCACAGAAATTTGATTTTTGATCCCTCTCGACTTTTCCTGGCTTTCTAGACCATGGTTCAGTCTTCTTTTACCCCATATGATATTTATTTTTACGAATCTTTCAGATTTTTTCAACATTACATTTACAATTACAACTATAGTAGCACAAGCCAAGTAGACATTCTATTAGCAGAAAAATCAGTTTACAGAACAAAACGTGAATCCTTGATATCATATAATAGGTATTTAAAAATTTCCTCTACCTTAAAAAAGTGCAGTTGAAGCACATTTATCTACTAATGGGAGACATGAATACATAAACACACACGGAGCATGAACAGCTGCCAACTAACGTAATCGTTCAATGAATACTGAGCGAAGAAAGATGCCTGAGAGAAACATCGAAAGGGTGAAACTTTATATCTAACACGGTAGACTATTATGGATGTGTTGCGGATAGGAAATGCACAAAAGATCTGCGGACTATGTCCTCGGATTTGTTGCATTGCAATTGCATTGCGTTGCAATGATATGTTTAACCGAAAACAGAACCGAAGAAATACGTATAAACGAATAAATATGAGGTTTAGTAAGAGATGAGCCACATGATAGTCATGTAAAGGGCTGTAATAAACCATTCCTAGATATGACGACTATTAACGATGGTTAAAAATACCAAAGTTTAGGCTTAAGTTTTATAAACTAATTATTGAAGCTTACATTAGCCTGTGAGCGGAAATTCCAGAACCAAAAGAAATTGAGACGTGGAATCGAATTTTTATGACAGACTGAACCTTTCGGTTGTTCTCTGTAAATATTGCTTAGGGGTTTTTGGGACCTTGGAAATAAAGGGTATTTGAAGAATTGAGTAGGAATTTTGAAGAATAATCTTCATAATAGTGACATTTAAGTACAAATTCAGGGGTAACTCATAACGTTTCAAGTCAGAAACCCCGATTATTTCAATGGAATCTGTAAAATTTCAGTTTCATCTCGCGGACTACTTCCATACCATACAACAGATGTGTAGCCCACTAGGAAGTGCCTGAGAGCGACATGACAGAAGAATGGACGGACGGACATTAGTGAATTATTATATAAAATGATCGATGAAATGACAGTTTGAATCGTATTTACGATGCGAAAATACGTTATATCCGGTTACGAGTACGAGTAATAATACCGCCATGAAAAATAAGTCGCTGCCGAGATTTGGTGGAAACGGCCTAAAGTCGAAATAAACCGAACTTGATTAATTAACCATTTACGGGTAAATTAACGAAGACTTGCTACTTAACGGCCAGCGTTCATAACCATCATGACATGAACGAAATCATCATCAGTATGAAATTTGAAAGAGTCATTGGTTTTAAATTATGACTTCTCCGCGTAAATTTAAATGAACAATTAACGCATGAACATATATAAATTTAATAATATTTAGCCAAAAATCTGAGCGATTAGTTAAATAGGAAATGGAACCTGAAGCTGTTTGCGAAATCCCTGACGTGAATGAGGTAAATAATACAGCGAAGTTAAGTTATATTCCCCAAAACAAAAAGTTTACACTGACATAAATATTTCGCCAGGATTCCGTTCGAATTAAAATAAGCTTTAAGTAGTTATCTCCACATGATCTCCCGTAAGAAAAATAAAGGAAAGAGAGTGAAAGTTCCGTTTCATCGAAAATCTGAGTCGTGCGTGTCGATTCAAGCAAATATTTGGGGTCTTTATAATGGACACTAATTGCGGTTCCAGTAACTGGTCCCAGGGAAAATTATTTTAGCGAGCTGAAATTAAATACAAATGAGATAAAATTAACACTTGTATCGGTATTCTCTACTAGGATATTTATCAGATATTTATATATGCGGCCTACATAAACTTTAACGAATTCAAATCAATTAAATAGTGACAGTTGGTGTAGAGTCACACGTTGTGATACCAAGTGTTAATTGGCGAAATATGAGAATCACCGAGGGATGTGGAGATTTGAGGAAAGCGGCTGATTGCGAAAATATTATTCGGAATCCTCCATCAGGTGCATAGCGTTTGGGGAATCAAGCGGGGTAACAAGACCGTAAACCACACCGTGGTCCCGGTCTACTTGCATCACAGGTCGGTATGCCGCTCGGATTTGAGTGATCACATCATCAAATCCGTGATCCGTGAATGTCACATCATAATTCACTCAGATACACAGAAATATAATAGGGGACGATCGACAGTGAAATTCATAAAGTAACTTACTACTCAAAAGCGTTGAAGTAGGAAAAGAATGAGCAAAAAGTAGGACTTTCGTGAAGGGAGCCTCTTCACGCCAATGCATTTTCCCAAACTAATATTAATAACCAAGTTTAGAGATATTTCTGAACCTTTGCACAAGTCCTCTTAAATCAGAAGAAATGGTTCCTTAATTATATGAATACCTAACCCTGTTTCTGCATGACATTAAATATGTTTAGAGAGGCATCCATTAGGGAAATCACATTGTTTTGCATCGTCATCAGTCCCCTATCCTCCCATTGCCACACTCCGCCATGAATGGACCGAGTCCTGCAATTACGCCCCCTTACTCTCATACGGCTCGCTGTCGGACTAATTTTTGTAGGGAATCCTCGCCCTTGAGCGGGTTCTGAAAATCATAAGCTTGCACGACTCATGCTCGCATATGATGGGTTCAAGATAAAAAAAATAATAAATGAGCAAACTTTCCGGAACGGGATGAGGAAAAACATTGCAACCGCTTCACGCAATTCTATTCAGACACTTAGTTACATTACACTGCGGCATAATCTGCTGGCAGGGTGGGAGAGCACCGGCGATTTTTGTAGTTAATGTGGGAGCACTGTGATGTCAAAGAGAGCCAATCCTATGCTTGCACCTCCTTCGCTGAGCGTCACGGTGGAACAAGCCCTGGAAACGCAGAGTTAGGGGCTCCATTTATTGAAGACGGATTAAACTGCCAATGAATTTCGAAATGCAACTTCCAACTTTCTCTCAGTAGGCTATATAGTAATAAACTTGCGTTGATAACCTTTTTAACTTTTGATTATCTTGTTTTTCACACCGATTGAATACACAGCGACTTCATTCCCCAAGAGTCGTGACCACCATTGACCCCATCCAAAGCCACAAGATTATTCTATGTACCATTATTCCGTAAGATTTCAACGAAAAACGGAGTGAATGTTGAAAGAATAGGCAGCATCCCTCCTAACCACCATCGTGTAACATCAGGAGCATACAGTGTGGGGGAGGTGAGATCTTAACCCGCTAATATTCCATCCAACGTTAAATTCGCTTCAGTTGTTTCTTTATTCTAATAGGTACGCTCACAAAAAATGGGGCTCACACGGATTTAGCACACACGGAAACTCTTCAAACAATCGCCCAACACTGAGATTTCTCTAAAGAGGGGACGGTGGACAATTTTCACTCCTGGATTTTTCCAAACAAAACGAAAAGATCTCGACGGACTCCATGAGCGCATACACCGGAACAGGACATATTTCAAATAAAGAGTCCTCCCTCACTCGTGAATTATCAACGAGTCAATTCCGAGAATAATGAAATGAAAAACGAAAAGCGCGTACGTTGGCTGAAGTGAAGGGATAGTGACTCGACGGATGGGGTATCCGTCGTGAGCGGAGATTTTAATGAAACGAATTGAGGCAGCGAATGGAATTGTATTCGTGAATCCAGCAGCACGGGTAATGAAATTCGAGTGAATTCCTGGCTCGAATTATTCCATGTCCTTCAGAGGCTTTACCTCTCTGCTCTCGACGTTTTATTTCCCACCGCCCGTACGCTTCGAGAGAGAGAGAGAGAGTATAAAGGGAGCAAGGCTACCGAGAGCGCCACCACACCATTCCCTTTGCGAGGGATAATCTTATGTTAGCCCTGCTCTACTTGTATCAATGCGCCCCAGTGATACATTCAAAGCATAGCACTTTAATGGTACCATGAAGTCTTTGGTATTGGATTATACTTAACTGTAGAGCACTGAGTTTGTTCTTCAATGTTGCTTAGCTTACTTCGCAAAATTAAAAAGCCTTTGTTTGAAAGGCAAGTGAATTGCCATAACAGTAATGTGGAAAACTTAGGCACTTCACGAAACAACCATGGTAAAGAGCAAAAGAAAATCTTCGTGGAATAGTAATTAAAGGGTGACTCCCTGCCTCCTTTATGTTTAGAACTATAGTGTTTGCATGCCCACTTGGCAAAGATATTGTTCCCAGCCGACGCAATTTGCTCCGCTAGTTGTAAGTAAGAGACCCGCATGAACGTGGATGGATAAGAGAGTACAAATAATATTGGCTATTTGACTTTAACGTGGGGATAGAATTAGGTTATTAAAATTTTACATTAGTTCGCCATGGTAATTTGATTAAATATAACAGAATATATAAAATATCGCATGAAAGCATCAAATGTTGGTTACTTTTCTGTGGCATGTGACAGGCTACGTAGTGTAGGTATAAACATATTTTCCTCCACAGCTCACCTTGCAAGCCGTCTTGAAGGCGTGTGGCAGGGGATGTTCATATCATCACTGTAATCAACCCGAAGGTCGGTTTGGTAGGTGAGCTCACCCAGTACTAAGTCCAACGGAAATTCACACATAAGGGTAGGGTGGCCAGT
>LYUA01000308.1:629440-642835 GCA_002093875.1 Calopteryx splendens
ATGTCTCAGGGGCCATATAGGCCTACGACAATAAATGATTATTATTATTATTAAAATTAAATACCTACGTAGAACTTACCGATAAAAATGATGAGAACACTCACTTTTCTCTTATTCCTACCGCTAGTGTGCCTATTAATATTGAATACTGATGTCATTCCAGAATCATACGTTAAAGAAAATACGGAGATAGCCATCCTCCCCTGGTAATTCATCATATTCCCACTACTATCACACGTCCATTCGTAATATTTTCTTTAGGCACAAAACCGCATGATTTATCTGGCAAAGTTTTGGAAATGTAGCAAACAATTGACATGAGTGTAAAAACTATTAATTAATCAAAAAGATACTGATAAAATTAATATGTGAATTAGAAAATTGTTTTAACATAAGGAAGCAAGCATGCTGTAGCTTAGTTTCCAAGGTAATCAGCGATAAAAGCGTAGGTTTTTTTTTCCCGGAGGGAAGAGTGGATACCACACGTTAGTTGTATCCGGTGAAGAGACGATATAGACCACCAATCACCGCAAATATCGGCATTCTTTGCAGTAGGGTGGGTGCCGTTTGACGGGTCCGGACGCCGCAGTAGTCTAGTGAGCGATTGGGTGCTGAACGCAGGTCCCAACTTCAAACACGAGACGCTTTTGTACTCCCACATCTATAATCTCAGCGATGTAATTTTTCAAGGACCTACAACTTCATAGGAAACCGCCGATGGGCGGTACTGGTCTCAGCATCACCAATGTGTGAATTTCACATGTCGTTGGGTGTTTATAGCACCAGGCGAGCTCTACTCTCACCTCTAAAAAAAGCCTTAGGATTGACTACTACGGTGATACTGTGATGGTGCTGGTGACGACCAATCAGCGGTAGGGTCAGTCACCGGACACTTATTTCAGCTTTGTATCGATAGGTACTAATTGACATCACCTTGAACTATGTTTTTGACTAAAGCAAATGATTTTCTAAGACAATTTATATTCCATGCCACTCTTTTTCTGCATTTCCTTAAATTTACAGAAAAATCACGCTTTTTTTTGACTAAAGAAAGCATTATGAATGAAAGTGCGATAGCAAGTACAATTATTTACCCACTCACAATTTCATTTACGAGAAAATAGACGCATGAACTAAGGGACACAAATAAGAATTGCGAATGTAAATGCAATAGTGTTGTAACCAAGAAAAACTCTCAGTTTGTAGGAATCGTCAATAATTGCTCAGTGGATACCAATTATTCCTGTAAATATACGCGAGTTTTTTTAAGACTCAAATTACATTACAATAATAACGACCTCATTTTACAACAGTAGGTAACACAAATTAATTGAGAAATGGAACACTGAGCCAATAAAGTAACTTTTCTCAGGTCGCGACCACGATATAGGTTTGATAATACGGAAAAGTAAAAATAAAAATATGATAACTTACTTGAAAATAACTAGAAAGGTTGATGATGTGAGCACACTGCCACAGGTCATAGTGGCAGCATGGAGAGAAATACCCACGCAGCCGTCTATCAATCGGGATTTACATCGCGGTGACGTCTACCATTACAGCCCAGGATTAATAGGCTCGACCTAATAACCGTCATCATGGATAATGAGTGACTCTGCCTACTTGCTTTGAAGTCATGAAAACAACGATGAAGTCGGGCATCGAAAAGTCCGCTGGAATGGAAAGAGTCATCCACGATTCGGGTTACCAGATCTCTTAGATTAATGTAATATGAAGGCTATGGAAACGCATGACAAGCAAAGGAAAATTTGTACAAAAAAGAGGACGCTTTATACATAAGCACAGGTGCGTGCGCATACGCGAACGCACGCATTAATGCCGACATCATTTTCATGGAGCGAGAAATTATGGACAGTGGTTAAAATCCCGCCCGGACGACCACGGACGCTCTTAGACAATATGGTAGTAGGCACTTAAGAGAAATTAAAGGAGTCAATTATACTTCACATTAGACTTCATCTAGTACTTCATACATTTCCCGCGTGGCAGGAGAATGGGCAAGGGAACAAGTTAGAACCTGACAAGTAAAGATTTCTTAGCCCGAATTCCAGTTCATGAGCCAACTAATACCTACTGCCAGCTGTAAGAAACCTTCGACGGAAAAAATTGTCTCACTCAAGTATTTTCTTTTATGTTATAATAATTTTAAGAGTTCACCGAATATATGGAAGAAATAGGTACGGGTGTATTTCTCAAGTATTTTGTCTTTTGGACTAAAATATGGGCAATTCAATAAGCTTTGATAAACAAGCTATTCACAATGACACCGAGTAGATTAGCCTCCATGATTGATAGTTAAACATAGGTACTTAACCACTTTGGATGAGATAGGTTTAATCGATTTAATCTCATTCATAAACTTTACGGCCCGTGTCACGTTCACTCTAGCGGAACTAATTCAGCACGGAGATTGAGCTTATTGCTTTAAAGCTTTTTAATATGAGAATTTTAAAAAATATATAATTCTGAGGCATTTTCAGTTAAGTTTATTTTCTCTCTCGTATGTTTATTAATTCATTTTTCCGCATTTTTTTTTTAAATTTAGTGAGAAAATAGAGCATTTAGGGGGGAATAATGAGTCTTTAATGACCATGGATGATAAATTAATGCTTTAAATTCCCTGAAACAAGGCAAGCTATTGACTGGATAAACTCATAAATCTTCGCTTTAAATATTAATAAATTGGTAAGTAAATGAGAAGACCTCGTTCAATGATTCCACTTGGATAATTAGAGACCATTACGACAATATATCTAATTTTACAATTGCTTTTACGCGTGTTACTGGAGTGAATAATTTACCGGTGTCTCTCTCCCCGAGGGTACGAATTTAATTATCCTGATAATTCGCCAGAAGTAAACATACCGCTGCCGGCTTCTTTCAGCCTACATCCACCTCTCGAATCTTCATATTCTCAAAATGATTTCCCTAACATAAATACCACACGATCCCGGCGCACTTCACGCTGTTGGTAGAATCTATTAAATCACTGACAAAAGAAACGGAGATAATGCCGGGTTAAGAGAATAAAGGGAAACTCTTAAGCTTGTTGATTCACATGCGCAGAGCTTTGATTAAAGGCCACTTTGTTTTCAATCGACATATTTCTCCATTTTGAGTGGTTTTCTCCAAGTAAAGTTATTTCGTGTAGGTACATCAATTTGACTAATTAATTTGACTTAATTTCACTAAAGTGAATTTCTTCCAGCTTAATACCGAGGAGAAATTAAATTTTAAACAGTAATAATAAGTTTGTAGATCTCCAAACTTAATTTTTATTTACAACACATAAGTCCCATCAATTAAATTTAATTCTCAATTAATTTCATCGACTTGAAAATGACAGCGATCTTAGCACGATATAACTAAATATTGAGCGGAGAACTGGCTTTAATTTCATTTCAACATTAATATGTTATTTCCATAGGTTAAAATCCAGTCAATTTTAAAGAACCATTACAGATGCAATTCTGGCACACCTCGACGAAAATTGATAAAAAAATAAAAGAATTTTGTAGGCTACGTATTAACATATCTTCAGGCTCTAAAGAACATATTTCCTTGAACCATTATCGAGCAATTTTCCGAGGTGCTTCTGGCTTAGCAACGATTTGAGTATTATGTTTTCGATTATTAACTAGAGAAAATGTGAATTGGTAAGTCAGCTAATTAAAATTAAAACCGAGGATTTATAGGTGCAGCATTACGCATGATAAAAAATGAAACGAGATATTACCCAGAGTACCCAAAGATGAAAATACTACCAAAAATGAATCACACGATCATGAATGACATCAGCCGGAGCTAATTCTTAAATAGGTCGCGGGTACCCGTTCCCGTAAGCAGCGTTTGAATATCTTCACTCGAAAATTGACCAAGAGACAATTACTTGATTAAAAATTCTAGCTCATGATAACCGATTCAAATATTCATTGCTTCAAATTTATCCCGACTTCGCCCGTCCCTAATGAAGTTACATATTGGACCGTTTACATATTGAAAGTTACGTTTTGGCGTGAGAGCTAACAGAAACCCATTGAGTAAGATAAAAAAAATCACAACCACATACCCACGTTGAATTTAACGTGCTGGAAATCAAGCATGTCAGGAGAGAGATATATTTCCACCTTTTGGAATACAGGAGATAGATTCATATTTTTTGGAATGAAATTGTGGCAGGCTAACTCCCACTTCGAGAGAGCGTGGTCGTGGGGAGGAGAAAACTTCAATGACGGGAATTTAATATGCCTCACCGGAAGTTCATTCTAAGCTATTTTCTATCACAGCACTGCGAGTGTTAACATCAGCAACCTATCAATGCACATCGTATTTAAATTCGTTCCGATGCTCGGCCAAGGCCAAAGACGAACACTCTGCCGACATGTATTCCACACGGCCGAACGTCACCGATCAAAATGACATTAGAGCAGGTGGGGGCTACCTGCCGCCGGTTGCCGCCCATAAATCACGTCACGTTCACTTTAGCGCTTATGAACACCCATCACCCTCGTGTCAGCATGGCGACACGGAAGACCCTTCCCTACAAAATGATGTATACTCGGTCTGTAAGGGTACGTCTTTCTTCAAAAAAGAGTTCTTATTTTAGATATTACGTGAATATAACGTTGCTCATATCCACCTATATCTACCTGGCACCGAACAAACCATCGCGTAGGTTTTGAGGCAGAAGGGTTATTTCGCACCTGGCATGCACTATGCACCAATTATACAATTACATGGCGAAGAGCTAGAGGAAAAGTTAAATAATTCAAAAGTTAATGAGATTACAAGAAACTTGATATGCATTACAGCACTTCAGCTTCAATTAGAACATTATTAATAGCTTACTAGTTTTGGGTGCTTTTACTGGAGGTTGCGGTGCAATGAGATATTTATGAAATGAGTTTATATGAAATTTATGAAATTATAAAATGAGTATATATCAGGCCGCAGAGACATGCAATTATCTCTTAGACGATGTCGATCGTGACAAAAATTCTGGTCTCTTATCATAACTAAGCACAGGAAAATGGGCATTTTACGCCTGCACTTAATACAGGTTTCTCTCTCTCTGATGCAACATTTATGAGCATGATGGGGTACGTAAAATCTCATCAGGCATATGTGTGATCCCCGAATTAATTTTCCTAGCAATCTAGTTTGATAGCATCATTACACTTTTTCAAAAATTCAGCAACAGTTCACGGCAATCTAATTCTTAAATTATGACTGAAACCAAAAGAGATACGAAAAGCTTGTGTTATCAAATGAGCAACGCAATGATACAGACATAAAATAGTATGACGGATCGCACTCCTGTGAATTAAACTCATAAATGTCAACTTAAGTGGCGACAATTACGAATCAAAATGGCTTCTGCAGTGATGAATTTATGGGTCTTCATGACTTTCAAGGGTTTCGCAAAATTGCATATTTGATATTTTAATGAGGGCATATTATGAGTGAGGAAGTTTGGTTGTCATTGCTGTACTGAACCCATCGGAGGCTGCGAGCGGTGCGATTAATTCTTACAAACATTTTCTAAAATTTTTAAATACCTACCGAAGCAAAAACGATGAAAATCATAAAACATGAATAAAAAAATTTCCGTCAAAAGCACTTTCAATTATAAACCACTCAAATTAATACAGATAAGCATACGTGAAGCCACGGGAGGCTGGGGGGTGGGAAATGGCCTCCCCCCCACACTCTTAATGGCGTCCGCATGAGCATACGAAATATTGTTCCATAGAGCAAGCAAGTAAGAGTAATTAGCGAGCGAGGGAGGAAGAAAATGGATCTTAAAAACGAAACTATACACATATTTGCTAGATGATCACTATGAGGAACGTAGGCACACTAGAGCCTCCTAGAATACTTTTCGACGCCTTTAATCAGCCTGCCTACGCCTATGGCCACAGACAGAAATGAGTGAGGGGAACCTACAGTTTTAAAAAGTCCTTTACTCTTTGCTTGCCTTAAGCGGGCCTTCAGAAAACTCGACTTAAAACAAGTCCTTTAGAGAATTAGCTAAAATTAAATTAAAGTGAGTTCCAGTGCAATGTAATCACGCTGTAGAGGTTAAAGAGATACGTGGTGGTAATTACACGAATGAAAACAGATGATACAATAACTAGATTTTTTAATGAACACATCGACAACTAATATTTTGTCGAGGATTTTAATTCGAAACTCAAATTTTAGTTAATTTGAAGTAGATATACCTGTATTTTCTCGAGAAAATATCAGGTTTTCTCGAATTTTCCGCCGAGTCCATATATGCCAGACTTGCAACCATCGCATTCTCCTCAGCGAAAAGGGCCGTCACAAATTCCTCCACGAACTGACACGGGTGTAACGTTAAGTTGCGGACGACGCCGAGGTGAATTGTTGGAAAGGGTTTGCACTTTATTGACAGCACGTTGAGAAAGAAGGAACCAACACGTGACATGGGAGAATCAAAAGCTTGAATCAATTCCCTTAACTTTAATCGAATCACTTTTAACATCGCATTTCCAATATCGATTCAGAAATCAAAATTAATCTCCTATAGTAATATAATCTAGACCGAATCGTAAAATTATATATTTATGTTAGCAACAGTAATGTGCGTGGAACCCTATGAGGTGGAGCATTGGGCTATTGATTGGAAGGTACCGGGTTCAAATTCAACTGATACCTTTGGACAAAAGTGATTTCAGAGAAATTTCCAAGGATACACCATACGCCCCTGGAAAAATAACTGCCACGCGGAATAAGTGATTTTCATGCGCGTAGGTCTTACCATCAGTAGCAAATTGAGCTTTACCCTCAAGTATCACATATATGTCTTCAGGTTTAAGCAAAAACTTCTTCGTTCTCCTATTCGTCCATTTCACCTTTTCCATCCTTCTTCGAGCTCATATCTCAATAGCCTACAACCTACGCTTTTCATCTTGCCTCAACGACCAAGTTTCAAATCCATACAAAACAACACTCCAAATCTTCACCAGTCTTTTCTTTACATAATAGCCAAAGGTCGCTGTCATCAATTTTCTCCTCCTCGTAAGGGCTTTCTTATCTAATGCGTTTCTTCTTCTTATTTCCTTTCCACATTGCCGACCTTCTTCCCAAACACTTCCTAAATAACTAAAATGTTCTACTTGCCCAGGTTTATGCCCTCTCACATTCACTTTTATCATTGGTTTCCTATGTCTCGAGAACACAAGTGCACCTAATTGACATTAATTCATAATACACTCATTCCCCACCCTACGTATCTCTCCTCTTTTGACCACAAGCACTCTTCAAATACCCCAAACTCCCCACATAAGACATTCATGCTTATCCTGGCATAGCTAAGTTTAATTTCCATACGATACTTTGGGGAGAAGACCCTTTCATGCTCTGCTAATTTTCCTGCATTAGACATTTAGATTAATTTTTTGATACACTCAACATATTACCAACAACCTTTTTGACAATATTCGCACACATTTCAGTACCTTCACCTATGTTCCACAAACGATCTAATTAGGTAGAGAGTAGGAATTTGAGATGGCAGGAAGGTAGTAAGAAGAACTGATGAAGAAAATAATTATAGCGCACTGAAGTGGAAGGCCAAGCGATATGCAATAGGTGTTAGTAGCTAGCGCAGCCCAAAATCTGGAAGGCCGATACCTAATAGGAGTTAGTTAACCTGCTTGTTCATCTATCACTCACTAAGTAGTCGTACTTTGTCGTATTTGATAAGGCTAATTACTACGTAATTAGCCTTATCAAATACGACGACTTTCGTTTTGGACTCATCGACACTCAAATGTTTCTCAAAAATATTCTCGAATCGTATGACACGAACAGCGTATCGCATCGGAATCGCCCATCACCGTTCTATCGTTTTCATTGAAGTAGGAGACCTCTTGCTAACGGAGGAGTGCGCGCACGCGGCTTCGCCGACTCCCGTCATTCGAAAGCACACAAACGCACCAAGCATTGGCCGTGTGGTACTCCGCGGGTGACCTTGGAAATGGAGCGGGGGGGGGAGAGTAGGAGAGGAGAGAGAGCATCTGAGAAAGAGAGTGAAGGGGCAAGCAGGGAAAGAGGCGTGGGGGAGGGGTGGGGGAGATAGGGTAATGCGCTTGACCTCCGGTGGCCGTCTCTCGGCAACACGGCGGCGAGGTTTTGAGGGGGGAGGGGGCGAGGTTTCCCGTCCCCCTTCGCCCCCAACAGCATCCTCGCTCACCGTTTGGGAGCGAGGAGAGCGGTTCGGTAGTCGCCGCAGCCGCTGATTCTAATGCCGATGGACCGGGAGTAGTTTTCGCGTGTTTTTTTCGTGCCCGCCTCCTCCGGGAAGCGTGGATTACGTGCCACCACAGCAGCACACGGTGGGGCGTTTGGCGAGAGGCGGGGCAGAGGGAAGAAGGGGGAGCAGTGGGGCGAACCGGAAATCAGCGAGGGGAGAGGCCGAGAGAAAAGGTGGGGGGGCTGTGGGGCGGCTGGGGGAAGAAGGGCTTTACCTTTGCGGGCCGCGGTCGCGTGTGCATTCCAAACTACGTTACAAGGCGTCCCCCGTTTGCCTTTAGAAGTGAATTAAATTTCGGGCCATTAATGCCCCCTCCCCCCCACGACCACGCTCTCTCTCGGGGTCGGACGGAGTTGACCTTTTAATTCAAAAATAAATGATGGTATCTTTCTCCTGACGTGCTTGTCTTCCAGTCGCTGGAAATTTTTGGCCCCGAGTGTATATTTTTTCCACACTTTTCGGTACGTGTCTGGCAATTTGTAGGCTCGGGGAGATGCATCGGTGGAGACGTTAATACGCGTACTATATTTATAGAGCGAGTTACGTCCTGCATAATAAAAGTTTGATATTTATCACCACACCCGGCTCCATCAGATAGGATGACTGCCAAATTCGATTCACGCGACTACTCTCAGGAAGGTCAAAAATGGTATTGGAAAAGCAATGGAAACAACTTCAGGCTGGTGAAAACACCAAAATTTTGAAAACTCTCCGTCATTAAAAATGGCATTAACGGCAACGCTTTTACAAGTGAGTTCATATTCGTTAGATGGCCCAGAGAAAATAACCGGCATCACTTTCGTTCATATTTTTAGTCCAAATTTAACGTCATCAAAACAACTTCAGCCGACAAAATTCTTCTGTGCGCACGGTACCTGGGTACCATTTAATCGACACTACTTTTACCATTTAACGAATGTAACCATTCTATACACGAAGTTAAAAACATGAAAAAGCTCAATTAGGGGGAATCGAGGCTCGAATGTCTCGTGTATTATTAACTCTCAGAAATTATTATCGTGTTTTGTAATGCACTGAACAGATTATGTCTTACATATAGACATTCGAAGATAGACTAACGAAAGTTATTCATATGCGAGTATATTTTGAACGAAATACATGTATTAAATCTTAAACAATGGTTTAGCCAAAAAGGTGAAATTTTCGAAATAGATAACTGAACGCTCAACGACATTGCGGATACTGGGCAACCTTTTTTTAATAATTTTTACTCCAACCTTAAAATTTTAAACTTTTATTCAAAATATTATTCCCTTGTCAGATAAAAATGGCTGTAATTACCTTTAAACCTGCTCGACGCCAACATTCAACGTCAAACAATACCTACTGGAAAATAACGCGTATGGAAAATACCCTTCCACTTAGAGGGAATGTGGTGTCTTTTTAGTATTAATCCAGAATCTTTCTGTCGAGGATTTTCTAGCCATTTTAAAATTAAAATTTTGGCGGGGTGTTCCACTATGATGGATTCCTCTCTTCTGGCTTTTCTAACGTGGCGACCTAAGTTTCCCTTGGCTAGTCGTCTTTCTTTATCCTCTGCATTCATTTACCTTCCGTACGGCACGGCATGCATAAGGATCGTGAAACCCGGCTAAGTATATTATTTTTACCATGGTTCCCCGCTAAGATTCAATTGACTGTTTTGGACTGGCTGTCACTGAGTGTATTAGGAGCAGGCATTGTGGTTCCTCCTGTCACATTTTTACGCCGTCAAGGCTAGCAATATATTATTCATTTTGTCTAACCATGCCTAATTATGGAGACACTTGGTTCAGCACCACAATTAAAGACCCGAAATCTAATTATTATACCGACCAGTATCCCGTCTCCGAGAAAGATTTAAAAACCCACAATATTGGGTAACACGAGTTCCACGGTTTAGATTAACGCTTTCAGAAAATTCTACTTGAAGATATGATCTCCTGAAATGACAACATAAATTTGCTAAGCATTTAACTTCGCAAAAGAACAATGGTATTAAAGAAGGACTTCCTTCCAGAAAATGCTAATTAAATTAAATGGAAAATTCACGTTACTTATAATACAGAAAAAAAAGAAACGAAAGGGAGAAAGAGGTGGAAACTACAAAGAAAGCCGGGAACAATTTCTGATAAATAGAAATACAGCCTAATTATTAGAAGACGAGCTAAAGAAAACGAGAAAAAAATAAGACATTATGCAACTCTGCTGAAAAACTGGAAAGGCGTGAGAACAAAAAGAAAATCTTCCAAAGAAAAAAGAAAAATAACGAGGAAGCTAATGAAAATCGAAACTCTGATTTTGTAGGGAAATCTGAGAAAGAGCGTGGGGCCCGATTGACACACCAGTTTAAGAACACACTCGTTAGATGATGAAGGTCACTGACGGAAAACTCGAGAACAATCTCACCGGGAAGGAAAAGCAGGCGCAAAAGAAACTAAAGCTAAAGCCGGAACATAATAATTATAAGGTACAAGAACAGCATCTTTGATCGCATAAGGGACAGAATGAATGACGAAAGCTGTAAACAATAAAATAATACATTCTCTCTTTCCTTTTCCATCGGAATGACGAAACCAATTAGCAGATGCACAAGTAATTGCTATTACGGAAGTAAAATATCGGTTAGGTAAATATTATTGAACAAATTCTATTATGTAAGTAACTTAAAAACTAACAGATAACAAATAGATAGTTATCACACCAACAACGGTAATAACGAAAAAAACTGCACGTTTGTAGGTACCTACTGGTTTCCTCCTGATGAACAAGCATTTGTAAATGGTGTAAAAACCTGATACTGAATCTATAAACATCCATATAAAAAAGAGGATCGAAAGAATATCGTTACCTCGGTCGGAATATGTTGACTTGGAGAAAAACCAGATATTACTAAGAGCATTCCACAAAAAAGATGAAAGACCAAAAGTCAATACTAATGTAATCTACTAATATCAAAACATTATCCATGCCATGGAAAGTGCAAAGTTACACATAAGTAAGGGAAATACGAAACAAAAGCCAGCATATTAGTTGGTAAGAGATGAGTGTAAAATGAAGAGAGTGGGCAATACGAGGGATGGGAGCAAATATCACTGGCGAATTCATACGATGAAAGCAATGAATAAATTAAAGGAAAACATGAATGAAAGACTCAATTCAGGCGAGAAAATCAACCTTGTAACCCTTCAAAAATAGCACTGAAACATCCGCCGTGAATTTTGAGGAAACACTACACGATGTCGAAGGGCGCTGTGAATGAAATCACAAACTGGAAATTGAGATGAACGAAAAGATGGTTGCGGTTTGCGGAAGAAATATGGATGAAACCTTCAGAGTGGAGACTGGGGCAAGGGTAAACAAGAATTGAGAATTGTAGAGGTGGAAATCAATCTCTTAAAAAAATTCACAGGAAAGAGAAAACAGAATTAATGAAGGACCAGCGAACGAAAATGTTATTTTTCCGAGAGTAAAAATAACATTGGCTTAAAAATGAAACCATATAGGCAGAGCCTTTCGCCAGTGGTCCTATCAATGTTTAACGAAAAAAAATTAATACGCCTGGCAGAAATTAAAACCCTTTCTCATTCATGATTTCATGATTTAGTTACTAAATTTCCAACGTGAAGGGTTTGAAAATATACATACTCCTTAATTTATTTCACCAAATAATAATTATTGTTATTTTAAATGCTTGCACCGAAAGGAAAAAAACGAACGGAATTTTATAATCGGTGAATGTTTCAATATCCCCTCAATTGATTGCAGGAATTATCGTTTTCATACATATCCTTGAGTCACATTGGGATAATTTTAGGCAGAACTCCTTACATCAAGTAGTCACTTCACCAACTAGGGGCAATAATATTTTAGATTTATTAGCAAAAAGTGCACCCGAAGAGGCCGAAACCGATATACGAGACAAATACTTTAGACCAAGTGCAAAAAGTAGATATTTACCTATGGAGGTGCTGCCCAATAGAATTTTAATATTCCGTCCAAACAAGTATCAGTACTAACTGCTGCCGCTTGATGCTACTTGGTGTATATTTCAGCTGCCAGCCTGCCTGCCTGCCAATAGGCATTGGAAGCGAGTGCCCGTGTTTCTTAGTTAGTACTTTCTGTTTATTTTGGGATGTGGAAGCACATACAATAATTATTCAACTGTTTCTGCCACCAGGTCGGAGGAAGAGCTAATGCAACACCTACCTACCTATCCCCGCCCAGTCCAAGTTTCAAATGAGAGGTCGGTCCACTTCGCACATCACAAGAAGCAATGGTGCATGTTTTATCTCCATAACATGGCGAATAGGGGACGGAAGTTCACTTTAAAATATCTCGATATATCGAAATTCAACATTTATAAAAATGAATAACAATTTCTCAGCGGAGGATGACAAATAAAGTTATCGGAATTTCAAAGGACACAGAAGCACCCAAATAGATGAACGGCCCTCGAGGATTTGCCCGAAAGATCGTGCGTTCGATTCCACCTTGGGGCTAGTGTCATTTAATGGACAACTTGAGTTTCATATGATTCCAGCCGAGGGAATATCTTAAAAGCCAATTAGAAACTCGAAAAACATGGAATATTTATTTAATAGTATGCTATGCAGACGAGGCTATAGGAACTGATAGATGAAAATGAAAATGACTT
Source organism: Calopteryx splendens (assembly GCA_002093875.1). Lineage (NCBI taxonomy): Eukaryota > Metazoa > Arthropoda > Insecta > Odonata > Calopterygidae > Calopteryx > Calopteryx splendens. The sequence goes on from LYUA01000308.1 coordinate 642,400, forward strand.
ACAAAGACTACTGTTTCATTTTAATGAAGCTTGCCAAAAATACAATATGAAAATAGAAGAGGGAAAAATTAAATTTATCAAACTTCTCCGAACCAAACAGATGCAAAGTAATGATTTATTATAAAATAATCGAACAGGTAATGCAAAGGGACTATCTACGAACAAGAATTAGAAGTGACGGTAGGGAAAATAAAGAAACGGAACATCTGTTAGCAAAACCAAATCAAATTGCGGGATCTATTAATAAACTTACATGGAACAATTCACACAGTTCAATACACATTCGTGGACTTAAAGAAGGCCTTTAATAAAGTCGAATGGAATAAGATGTTCAAGATACTGAAAGCACTGGGGATTGAGTACAACCACAGAAGAATAATCTACCACCTCTACAAGAATCAGACCACAACGATGCGAATGAAAGACGGAAGAAAAA
>LYUA01000308.1:644592-663853 GCA_002093875.1 Calopteryx splendens
TGGAGGGCTGCAGTAAACCAATCTTAGGATTGAAATACTGATGATGGTGATGGAGCAATATACCTATCACAAGAAGGAAAAACTAGAGTACTTATACAAAAGTACAACACGACCGGTAATGTGCTACGCAATATAAACCAAGGCAGATACAACAACACCCAAAAGAAAAAGACGAACTGCAGAAATTAATATAGGTATCACGGAGAATATTAGGGAAAGCGAGAAGAGATATATTACCAAACACCAACATACGATAGGATTGTAAGGTAACAGACGTAAACTAATGGAGCATCGAAAGAAGAAGATTATGGAGCGAACATATTACTCGAATGGATGAAACAAGGTGGTGAAGATGACAAGAGATAACATACCGAACAGGAAAAGAGGAGTGGGTCGCCCGAAAAAAGTGGTGGAGAGACGGCATATGATGGAAACGTTGTCAAATAACACGACAGATGTCCTGAAAACAAGTTAAAGGAGAAGCGTATGAATGAATTTTTTATAGGCTTTCCCCGTTAAATGACAAAATGGAAAAGATTTACCGATGAGGTTCAGTTCCAAAATACCACCAACTGATCAATGCTGTCACCATTATTTATTACTAGCAGGATTTACCCGTTCTTCACACGGGGTACTCCAAGAAATAATTTTTATTTCTATTTACACTTAGTAGGTATACTAATTTATCCATGAATATCAATTTGTTTTAGTTATGCTTATACACAAGTTTTTAGTGAGTAACAATACGATAATTTCGTGACCAGTAAAAAGAGCGATTACTAATATATAATGATGCTAATATATGATATATTAATTTATTCATGAATACCTATTTATTTTCTTAAGTTCGTTTTAATAGTCGGGTTAATTCCTATCGTAAGTTACCGAGGAGGTTAGCGACGGGTTCGATTTTTTAAACAATTCAGGAATTAGGATGCTCGTTAGTGTACATAAACATTTTAACAATGGGATGTTGAAGATTGATATTGGGGAACATCGGTAGGCGAGGTAGAGGGAGGAATGGATGAAGTAGGTAGGCTGGACCCTACATGTGTAGCAGTGCTTAGCCCGTGTCCATCAAAAACAAACTGCTACCGATAGACTACTGTTAGTTACTTCAAACGAAGTAAGGCAAAAAAGGGGTGAAAATATTTTCTTGATGGGCAATTTTGTATGCACTCATATGAAATTCAAAATTAAGACACCATCAACACGCGGAGAACTGCATGCGCATGGATAACGTACACACATAGTAAAAGAATTTTACGCATAAAAACAATAAAAATCAATGTACACCTTATCGACACAATTTTAAGGCTTAATAATGTCTTATGTTCCGAAATACAATCAATCTAAAATTCACTCATCATCATCATCATCATCTTAATTATATTAATTTATCGAGTGATATCCGAATGACAGAAATATCAGTAGCAAACACTTTTTAGTCTTTTGTTCAGATATTCGTAGAGACATTTCGTCAGAGTTAATTAATTCAGTAAAGCCAGTCTTCCTATCGCGACATTTCGGCGAAACAAGAAAAATTGTATTTTCGCCATCTCATATCTACCTTCCTGTCCATCACACTTTCTTAGGCGAGATGTAAAAATTGAAAATTGGCACGAATAATTGTATTTCAACAGTTATCGATGATTCTCGAAAGATGAATTCCGCTAGTGTTAATATGTTTACGATGTTTCTAAAAATAATTAGGATTTGGGCGCTAAATCCACTGACCATGAAAATTGAAGGCGATTGCTATTTCGCAGCTTATGCCATAAAAAACCTAATCTTAATAGAGGTGCAACATTTTATCTTAATTATGTACGAAAGTTTAAATAGGCGCTTATTTTTAAGCCTTGAGTTCAGGTCTATTATGTCATACTTATATTACATTCATTTTTGGTGCTTTAAAATGTCTAACTACTTGTCCTTGGAAATTGTTAAACTGAATATTTTTTCTACGATATATATGTCCAATTAGGTAGTTCAAAAATTTGCATCAAAGCTGGGTATTGCGAATTAAACACATACTAACAAATTATTTATGAAACGTCTTAAACAACGCATTACGTCAGGAGAGTTATCTGAAAGAACATAGGTTACACGGAATGTTGGTAAGTGGGGAAGGCAGCAAATCATTTTCAATTGCAAATGTTTCCTTTGCTCCTATCAACATTAAAACTGTGTATCTTTTTTCATCAATTTGTGAAGATATTAGTAATCGATCTACAGACAATTTTGTGGGGCTTGCATTGGGGATTCCTATTAATGTAGGTATACCGCTAACTCCTAAGTATGCTACTTTCGATCAGGCACATTGGAAACTACGTAGATTATCAATAAGTTAATCAACAGTATTTCTTCCTAAAGAAATATCTACTCTCAATTCTTTAAGATTAACCTCATTTTTACTTAATCCCCCATTCATACCGTTATTTTTCAGTTTGCATTTTATATTCCAGCTTTATCTAATAGAGGTAGATATTTTACGCGGGTACGAGATATAAGCTTATCCTTTCCTATCCTTCTGGAAATAATTCCTTTGGAAAATTTGGCAGCAAAAATATTAATGTACAAGACGAGGCTAGGTACTAAATTGTGTACTCTCTCTAAGACTCCGGAATATACTTCCATAAATCGACAGAATTACATTATCCTGGCTTTTGGGATTCCTTTGATAATTGGACGATATGAGAACTAGCATGATCCATAACATTGGGTAACAAAGTAAAAATAATGACGGAAACATTACGAGTTTTTTTCTAATTGTGACACGCAACTCCTTTTGATTGACAGGAGTTATATTGGAATATTTAATGAAGGTGTAAACTGCTATGGGTAAAATAAATAAAACAATTTTAAGATCTGATATATGAAATAAAATGTTGAACCAATGTCCTGAGATATTGAATTATAAGTATCAATCAATTATCAGAGAAATTTCGGGAAGTAAAGGCATAAGGACTTCGAGATATTAAAAAATAAATTCGCGAGCCTTCGAAGAAATACACAAATTAAGACCTTACGAATAATCTCTCAGGTAATTCCAAACCATTAGGATCGCTATTGGAAATGTTACCAAAGAATCCGCGAAAATAATTATTTCTAAAAGAGAAAGATTACATGCACATGAAGAAATACTAATTAAAGATATCCCTGAGGCAGCAGAAACTCGGAATAGTATTGCTAAGCCCTTTTTCACACGGCACGATGAAATTTTGACTATAAACTTGAAGATAAATCTTGAAATGGAGGTAAAGGTTATACGCGATCGAAATTCCACGGCTTGAATTATGACATGTTCAAAGAATCATTTATGAGAATAGTTACCACTTTGGCTACCGTGGCATAACTAGTTAAACAAACATGTTTGTTACTGTCGTAATGTTCGAACATAAATAAGAGAGATACGACTTTCGCCAACAGAAATGGTAAATTAACGGTGCCAGAAATGCGCTATGGAAGATGATATTAGTACCACCATGGTGATGGTGCCACCATAAGGCTGCTCTTCAAGAAGTAATTGGATAATGCCATTCAATAGCATTACACATGAGGATTGGATGGAAATTGAATTTTTAATGTCGTACAGAGGAAAACAAATTCATTCATGTTTCCTGTAAAAAGTTGATTGCAGCAGAAGCGGAGAAATTTTGATCGTGAGAAAATGACATATTGTGGGTTTAAGAAAAAGAAAATTAAACTACTAAATTTCCAAAGAAATCATTTAGCGTTCACCGATTTGTTCAGATAAAAAATAAAAACAATTTCCCAGACACATAAAGCTATTGTAATTAACCCAGAGGCTGATGTGAAGGTTAAGGATATACCTCACCTCGTACGAGTAGTAACTAAGCCCTACGGCGTGTGAAATTCACACACAGGAGCGGGTGGAGCCATTTCCTTTCCCTGTGCCGCCTGCGGATTCCCAGAAAGACCCAGATACATTAACATTAATTAAAAAAAGATGATGACCCCAGAAAAATATTTTCTCTCCACTTTTGGTACTCGTAATGTTTTAATTACCATTAATTAGTATGTAATAAACGGTCAATTGGTAGGAACATTTTCATTTGCTTTTCACAATAGTTATAAATCAACGACGTTATTTCCCTTTTGTTTGACAAAATATTATTCAATGAAAAACAATCAGCAAGCCAATAATCATATCATTTCTCCTCGGCGGTTAATTTCAGTCGTGATTCCCTACTCTAATAATAAGTTTTCTCTTTTAGTGATGCCAAACGGGAAACTAAATACAGTTAAAGGCATCATATATACATACTAGCTGGTTTAATCATAAAAAGTCAATTTTCAGGTCAGAAATGTAAGTAAAACATCCATGTCTATTTACAAGTGCAAAACGTATGGCTAGAAATTGTTAACCAACAATTGGGATTGAAAAAAACATTTTCTTGTTCTATTTTGAGTAGTGAGAGAATAGTAAAACATCGCTTGAGGGTTGCCAGTTTAAATTATTTTTTGCTTCATGAAATAAGCACTCGATGGGTATTGAGGTGAGGTATTGAGCACAAATGGAATAAAGGTCTAAATCATAGATGGAATGGATGGAGCTTTAAAATGAGACGCCTAATATTTAAAATATACTATCTCAAAATGCATTTTTTTTAAAACGACTCAGTGTAGTGTTAAATAGAATTTTCGATTAAAATGGAGTTACAGTTTAAGATAAAATTAAGTTTTAGTCAAAAATGTAAAACACAATATTTGTCAAAATTGTAGTATCTGCTATGATTTAATAATAGTGCTCATATAAAATATAAAAACAAAATAGAAAGAAAAATAAAATTCAGTAAATTTACTCATTCGGTTTGCCAATTACAGCCAAAAATAAATATTAAATATAAAATTTCATGCAATTTGATTACTACGGTATCTCACCCACAACACCAAATCGTGTCATATACGCAGATGAGTAAATATCACCGGGAATATTATCACAACTTGAATTTTGGTTGAAATCCTGAAGGTTATTATTTTCACGAATATAAAACTTTCCCCACACTACGCTTTGAGAAATTAAGGGTACATCAACAACTACAGTGCCATCTGCACCGCCAATCACCGTAATTAATTTGACTACGAACGATATCATAAAGGCACGTTAACCCATCGGTAGGTGAAGCAATAAATTGAGTTTCCGTGAGAGTTGTGAATTTTTCGGAAACCGCAGAGGACATGGAAATAAAATGAATAAATAAAAAGAGGCCACGTAACGTTATTGTGACTTAATTTTTAGGCCTGATTATGTCGTTATATCGACCGCAAACAATAAATATGACATTATTCTGAGGAGGCATTTTTTTTCTTTTCGACCTTCTTCTCAGGGAATCCAATGCATGTTTATCTGCCCTTTTGGTTTGATTGACGACCAAATAATATCTTAGAATCGCTAAATTCTGTTTAAAAAAAAAGATTCTCCGTCGAAATAGTGTACATTAATGGATGCCCTAATTCTTCGATATATATTCGCCTAATTGGAGCCAGTCTTAGCCGGAGCCACGGATTGGAGCCGCGCTATCGACGTATCTATTATTGTCCAAAATAGTGATGGTGGCGAACTCTCATGTGTTTTAATATCAACCTAATCCCACAAAAGTTCTTCAGAAATACAAAGACATTTTTATAAGGGAAAGTTGTTTACATCCAATCTACTCAGCGACTAAGCTGAAAGAGAAGGTTGCGGAAATCAGCTTACGAATAACATAGATCAGAGACGTGGACTAGTGGCGACAGAGAAACGAATTAAATATTATACGGCTTACAGTGCAGTGGTGCACGAAGATAACAGGAAATATATCCCGGATAGTGGCTAAAGCAATAATTCATAAATGAATGACAAAAAGTAGAATGTTATAGCATTTTTAAACGGAATCTGAATAAACAATTAAGTTCACCTTAAAGGACGTTGGTAAAACTATCAAGTCTAAGGTTGGAATGCATAAATCAGGCTACCGAGGATGTACAAGGGGACAAAAGGAAAGAAAGAGGATATGAAGTAGAGGAAGAAGGGAATCATGAACCCCAACCGATATTAAGGTTAACGACCAAAAGGGAACATTTTGAGAAATTAGCCTCTATCAAAAAGTCCTCTAATAGCACAAAAGTGTTTAAATACTGTTTACAGCTATAATGAAGTACAAATGTCAAGAAGAATCAGAAATGCAAAATAAATATAAGTCAAATATACTTTGGAATGTATTTTTTTAATACCTGCTAAGTTTCATGCATCGAAAGAAATAAGCTATACATTTATTTCCGAAAAACTAAAATTGTATGGGAATTTCAACCGTTGAATATTTCACGAGATACCATTTTCCCTTCTACTGTTATGGGATGAGAACACGTGCTCTCAAAAACGTTCGTCCTTTTGCATACGCTGAATTTCCAGCATTTTGTAAATTTATCTTTTCTGAGCTCCAGGTTGACAAAAGAGCAATCCGAAATATAATCAAATTGAGACCCGCATGAACATTTTTTTCAACTTGGCGTTAAAATTCAAGAAAGGGGGGGAGGAAACGATACCAAGTGGAGGTTGCGCAGTGATTAAAGTGCGCTGTGCATATAGAGTTACAATTAGAGGCTGCTGATGATTATGATAGCATATATCTGCTCACTTCCCTATTTTCGTCATTGAATTCTATTTGCTGTGACTTAATCAAGGAGACTACTTATTGAGAAAACACTAACGATTGAAGAGTTAATTTGTGATTCGTACTCTAGCAGTCAGTGGAAATGCCAAACAAATGATGTGACAACCAATGACACCATAACGATGACGTATGATCTCAACTTGAAGCTATAGTATACAGCAGTAGGGTAGAAAATAAGACATTACCAAGCCCTGCTAGCAACCACACAATTAGATGATAGCTATTATTACCTTTATGTTATGTTACTTGTCATTTTTATAAAACTGATTTTTTTTATTTTAGGGGTTCAATAAGCAAATCCTTCACTCTGATGTAGTTTTTTCGAATTACAACGCTGTAAAAGATTATTCCACCACACCAAAATACAGGATTTTAATAAATGTTCTTTACTAATGTTCCTATTATTTTAAATTACACATGTATTGAAATAAAATTTAAAATAAAAGCTGCTAAATGTAAATTATTCAACGCATAGGAATACGCGTTTAGTGTGTGTTAGGAAAAACGAAGGGAATAAAATGGAGGTGCAATTGTTGTACTTTTTCAGCATGTTCTAGAAACAAAACCACAGATAATGGAGATTCCACAGAAAACAATGAACGATATTCATACTTGCTTCCCCACCTGAAAGATAGAATCTCATTAAAAGGTTGAATCCTGCAGAAGTTAAAAAAAATGCAATCTAAAACATAAAATTGCCACAGTGGACGCAATTCCTTCAGGTATTAGGGCCGTGATAAGGAACTTTCCCGAAGTTCCCCTTGGCAACTATCTCCCGTATATCTCAGATATACTAAACACAACATGGGTACATATTGAATGGCTTCTGAATTCGATTCTTATACCTACTTGCTCCGATAAATTCCACGTGAATAAGGTAAGCTAAAGCCCACCTGTACACAACCGCGGTCAGAATACGCTAGTATATACGTGGTTTATTTTCCTAATTATATATAAGCTGCAGAGGTAGACGACAATTCCATCACAAACATTACCGGAAAAGGAACAAACAAAATACTTGGGATGTTATACAAATTTACCGCGAGATATGGTTTAACAAAAGAACGTTTAGTATTTCCAATATACCTAAGGGATTGATATCCCCGAAAGCATTATTATGACTTCTTCCTCGCCCTAAAAGATATCACCCATTCAATCCAAGAGAACAGGCCGTCGAGATAGGCGAACTTTGGGATATCATGGCCTACACCAAAGCGTAATAATTACAGGCGAAGTGAGCACAGGCAAAATAGGTCGGATAAAAAGATACAAGAAGAGATATACGAAACGAATATAGATACGATCGTATAAGAATCCAACTAGTTTTCCAAAGATTTGTTCAGAAATATTTTTAAGTTTAATAATACACTCGCGGAAATAAAGACTGCTTTTCATACTGTTTCCATCGGCTTCGGGTAAATCAGATAAAACAGAAATAAAACCGGCCTGGACGACATCGGCGCCCATTCCAAAAAGAACAATCACTGAGATGAATTTCTTACGACTCACGAGAGCAGGCGAATATTGCGACAATTTGCATAAGATGGTCTCGTTCCCGTTATCGACCCCCAGGAATCCTACGACGGGCATAAAAATGATGCGCGACTCAACGCCAGATTGTAATCTGTGGACTCGATCTCCCCCATACAGCCTCCCCCTGTGTCCCAACCCCCTGCGCACGCCTCGGAACGGCCAAGGGTATTTTTATTTTCCGCGGGCAGGGTGGAGGGTGGTCGGGCGACTCTCCCCTCGCCCGAAAGTAGATTTGTTTGCTTCCTGCGTCTGAAGCATGGCGAGCCACGCTTCTCCTGCCTGTCGCCGAGCTGATAGTTGGCAGTGACGCACGCCGTCGTCATAGGGAACGGCCATCGCATCGCCTTGCGAGCGTGGCCTTCGAGCTGTCGCAAATGGCCGCGAGCGATTACGCGTTTAGTGAGGGTTAGGGAAAAAGGAGGAAATCCAATTGAGCTCAAATGGCTGTACTTCTGAAGAAAGCGGAACGATTACGGAGGGTGATCTTCCTTCTTCAAAGACAAATACACAGAGAAAACTTGCTACTGAGGAAACGCGCGCAAAGCTGAACGGGCAGTTGTGCGGCGTACAGGACACTCAAATTGGCACCTAGTTGCTCAGGCATTTCCGGGAATAGAGAAAGGGCAAGCCAAAATACCAGTTATCACAGCAATGCTTATGAGGATTAAGTCTCGTAGTTCCAGTGCAATAAGCATTCATTTTCATCTTTGCGATGAAATATTACGAGCTGTATCTAACTTCTTGGCAAACATTCGATTACGTTACTATCTAGGAAAGGTTAAATTAAGAGGAGACAAGATAGCATTTAGCATTCATTATTTGAGAGAATACGAGACTAGGGTATTCAACAACTTTTCACTGGAAAGAACAAGGGAACATATACGATCGGCTCCAAGTCTACCTTATTTTTTTTACCGGGAAATATGATAACGCGGTTTTAATACCGTCATTTAGGAAAAATCGAATTCACTACCTAGTGTAAAGCACATTGAATTGATGACTCGCTGAAATAGAGGTTGTTCGCTCTGCCGCCAGTAAACGAAAATCGTTAGTCATGTATTCGGACGGCGGTAGAGGTCTAATTGTCACACATACTTATTTTCTTCCTTGCTAAGCCGAACACAAACAATAAATCATACACCCCTGTGCGTCTCCAGCTTCATTGTAAATACCTACCATACATTTCCGAGCATGAAAAAAAAACATTGTACACGGGATATAAGTACTTAATATTAAGAGTACCTTCATTCCACGACAGATAGAGCCGAAGTTAATAATAAAGATATTTTTACAAGATGCCCTTTCACCAGATTTCACGGCGGCCAACGTTTATAAAGCGCTGAGAACGACGGAAAAGATAAAATGAGATTTTTAAGGGTATATATTCTTGTTTCCAAGAAAAAAAAAACACGAAATAAGTGAACATACATAACGATATTTACGAGGTTCCGTGTGTAAACACATATAAAATCTCGTAAATGTCTAACAAAGCTTACTCAAATTTATAGCTCGTGAATGAACCAAAGTAATTTACTGTTAATTTAAAGTCATCCGTACCAACGTTTTCGTAACTTTACAAATAATAATAACACATGCAGATTATCTAGCGTATTTTCACATAGGTACTCCATACATTAATCCACGGGGCATATGCTTTAATTTATACTTTGAATAATAAAGCAGCAAAAATTAAAAGAAATGCAGACCATGTGATAGTAAAAAAAACGAAGGCCGAATCAAACAAAAATAAACTTAAAAGTGGAACGGTCTGAGACTGAATGACACAATGAATTAAAAGTTTGAGACTTTCTGGTATGTTATTATATTCAGTACATATGGAGTAGTACGTTTTTTTTCAGTAGTGGGACGTAACAATAAATTGATTTTATTTCATTTACAGGGGAAACTTTTACGCTACGCTCTTGCGCTATGAACAATGATAATTTGCCAAGTTGTTCATTATTTCTCAATAAATGGCCATTGCTCGTAAACGAATAAATGATCACTACTAGCTCGTAAACCAACCGTAGAGAATTCTAAAGTACATACTCTTGTACTCAGATATCCATGACGTTTTTTTGATAGAATAATGGCTGAAACATTAGAAATCACAACGGTGATCAATTGCATCACGAGGCCATCCGTGTAATTTCATTCTGTAACAGCTAAACCACCGCGTAAGACTTAATAAACCTGTGAAAATTTTACTATCAGAATACAAAAGATGAATCTATTATATAGCTTTTGGCACTGCAAAACCTAGAAATGCAACGTTTTTTGGATACGAAACATTTTTTAAATAGCTTTTTTATGGCGGCTCGTAAAACGTGAACATTTATTCTAATATAATTATCATTATTCTACATACTAATGAAATGATACTCAATAAAAGTATTTTTTGAAATCCCTAACTCTCATGATTAACAAAAAAGGAAAATAATCATTTTAGCAAGGAGATTATACTTTACATAAGCAATAATATAACTGCAAAATATGGTATTGACTCAAACCATAATCAGGAGGTTTAAATGGCGCATTTATTCGTTAAAAAAATCTACCTATCTATGGCGGCTTACAATTCCACAGGTGCAACAAATACAAAAACTCGATCGAAGGGAAATTATTTTAGTTCTGCTCCCTTTGCATTTTTTTTTGAGGAAATTATTTTGCTGTCGTCAATGCCAGGTATAGGCAAATTTTTCGGCACGGCATACGGCAAATTTTTCATGTTTACCTTTTTTTTGCATGATTTCACGATGGCATTTTTTTGCTATCATCAATCACAGTAATCAACCCGAAGGTTGGTTTGGTAGGTAAGGGTAGAGTACTAACAATAAGCCCAACGGCATGTGAAATTCACAGATTAGGGTAGGGTGGCAGGTTCCTTTCCCTGTACCCACTGTGATTTCCCAGGGTGACCTGGTACCAGAAAAATGGTACACTACTTGGGTGAAGCTGAGGGTGCGTAAAATCGGTCGTCACCGGGAATTGAACCAGGGCCCTCATCCCGGGCCCTCCGGTCGGCAGTCCAACGCTCTAACCACTGGACTTCCACACCCCATTTTTTTCCTAAATTAAAAAATATTTGTCAAGGAACTTTTATTACAATTTTTTATTTCCATTTCAAAATTAGAGAAGAGCAAATTTTATTGGACAAATTTGGAGGAAAGGATGGTTTTGAAATTCTGATATATAATTTGATTAACTATGGCAACCGAAAATCTCACTGTGTTCATTTGGATACACTTATAGAATGCAATTTATGAATATTTTATTTCAGGGGAAATCGTGAAAAAACAAACTCGTGTCCATCCATTACTTTTTCGATTTCACTACGGATTTCCTCGCTACTTTTCCAAAAAAATGAAAGAATGACTATATGGCAATTAAAAGTTGAGAAAATGCAGCTGGGAGAAGCGGGAGAATCGTAAGAAGAATAACACTATTTGTTTTTCCATAAATTCATTTGCTCACTACCCAGGTTCGACTGTCAAGTCATCATCAACGTCTACAGTATACCTGATGATGATCTGACAGTCGAACCTGGGTAGTGAGCAAATAAATTTATGAAAAAACTACGTTTGTTATTCTTCCTGCGACGAATTCTTTTCCACCAAGTGATAGCCGCTAACAACATCTATATCAAAAGTTGGAGAATGCTGTTGTTTGAAAACAAGGTCATCCTCTACGACCGACGTCTACTAGTTCTGGCGAACAAAAGATTTCAAATGAATCCCCAGGGCTTACCTAAATCTACGGGGAGCGTCCTGAATGCGTACTGAATAGGTAGTCGTTTGAGCCTTTAGAAAATGACGTTAGCTCCAAAATAAACAAATAAGCAGTCGATGAGAATACAAGGGGGCATTCGGGAGGGTCGAGTGGTATATCGTTCGTAAGAATCCTTCACAATGCTCCCGCACAAGTACACCTCACTACAGTACATTGCGACAAAAAATAAACGTTAAAACCTGCAGCACCGAGACGTGGATGGAGAGGGGAAATCACTACTTATACCGAGCAACATCACTTAATTTCGAAATATTTTATCTATGTATTTTTATTCCTAAAATAATGGAAACCTATCGAGTGAAATGCTGCGAAGGGAAACAGGTCCCTCATTCGGATCTGTGGACAGGGATTACCCAAGTGAGCCAGCCATCAGTCATTAGTAGTAAACAATTTAGGAGCGGAAACTGGGACATTAGATCGCTATGGACCTGTGAAAGACTGAAAAGGTTGAATATGTGGGGAAAAAGATCTGAGATACTTAGCAATCGGGTTAAAAAGGACCAAAGGAGGACGTTTGGATCGTAAGATCAATGGAACTGCGAGAGAATATGCAGAAGGGGGAGAGTGAGCTTGGGAACGCTTGTGAAATCTTTCTGCTATGCAAGGAACGGATTGTCATGATAATGATAGCAACTCAGCCCAGTGATACACAGTGTACAGGCCGAAGACTGACTTAGAAGGTGAGGAAATGACAGAGGTCTATGAAGGTGTCACAGAAACAATAAAACGTGTATAAGGAGAAGAAAGTCGACCAATCATATTAGACAAGAACGTCATCGTCGGAAAGGACAAGAAGGAATGACTACTGAGACATTAGAAGATTATAACTCGAATTCACCATAGTGAAGCAGATATTCAGAAAACACTGTGAAATATTGAAAAACCTACGTTGGATACCTGTACTTTAATGAACCGTAGTTAGTGATTATAAAATGCCAACTTTAAGTGAATAACAAAATAAGATTGCAAGTAGAAAAACTGAAAGGAGCTCAACCGAGGTTGCCTTTGTAAAGGGCTTTGTAAGAGTGCATGGAAAAACAGCTGACTATGTCTCAGTCGAGGAGATGGATAATTATAAAATGAGAATAACTACAAGCCGCAAAAATGTCTTTGTGGAAGAAAAGCAATTAAGATGGAGAGCCCTGATTAACAGAGGAAGCACTGAATCATAACAGAAAAAATAAGAATGCACAAGTGCTCGAAAACTGGAGTCGGGAATACTAGGATACGAGTTAAAATAAGTCAAAAGATACCAAAAAACATGGAAATATTGATGAATAATTTATAGGAAGTAGTGACAAACCTGGAAAAAAGCATTGTAAAATAACAAGGCAAACTTTGGAAAACAACAAAAACATTGACGACTTTATATATATCATGGAAGATCTATCGGAAGCCTGGCGTAAAGCGAGTAACCGCTCCGGTGCACGCACTATGCAATAGAATCCGAGACAAGAATTTGTGAATTCTAATAAAATATGAAGATAGGGTGAAGAGAGGGAAAGAGAATACCCTTCAATTCTCAGAATAGAACAACATTAAATTGGAAGAGAGCTCGGAAAAAAAGGTTTGAGGATGAAAACGACGTTGACGAAGACAATATGTAAAGGAATCATCACACTTGAGGTCAGAATTCGATGCCAAAGTTAAGGGTCAATCTGTAAAATGGGCCCGGAATCTATTACATACCTCTAGATCAAATTAAAATTACTTCAAGGAAGACTTTACCCCACCAGTCCAAAACCATCCGTGGCATACGTCGAACTGGAACAATATCTACCGATATTCTTCCATAATCAAGTAAAAATAAAGAAGAAGATAAATATGAAAATACTGAGACGAATAGGTTCAATTGTTTTAAGCGATGTTCACAATATTTATTTAAAGAAGAATTGTAGAGGAGAAGAATTTTTGGATGAAGACAAATTTATAATTAATAAAAGAAGGGACACTAGCACATACTTTGCCCTTAAAGCTACATATAGTAGAGAAATGGAATATTAAGCATAAATAGAAAATTACTGCATTCATAAATTTAAAAAATACGATAGGTTTTCCCAATGGGAAGGTAGACTAGTAATACAAAGCCATTTCGAAGACCAGGTGGCTGTAATTGAATCTGCACTCAACAGTGAAGAAACACTCAAAGCTAGAGTTGGGTTGGGAGGTGCAAATAAACTCCAGGTTTATTAAGAGTAATTAAGAAATTAAATCAAATTAACTGCGTAAGAAGTGTATACTACCGCTAACAAATCAGCTTTCTGCTGTTTAAGAAAGACATTAGTAACTATTGTGATAAAATAATAGTGTAAAGAGGGTAAATGGTAACTTGATGGAGGTGATGTAAGGGTAAATGCTAAAATAAGCACAGCAACAAAATGAAAGGAAACACTGATTTAAATAACTGGGGAAAAAATGTTCTAAGAAGTAAAAGTAGTTTGCTATTTGGAAATAATAATTAGCAGCGATCGAAAAAGCAGTAGGTAAGAAGTTCAGGCTAAAAGGCTTCCCTCAAGTAGATAAAAGTCCATTCCGAACTAGAAAAACATGCTCCAACATTAGGAAACATTTCATCAAATCATAATGATGTAGTCTAATTCTCATCGCACTAAACAGGATATAAAAGAAGAATAATAGAAAAAAATTGATGCTACAGCCCTCCTGGATTCATCTGAGTACTTTCTCCTAGGAGATAATGATGATGAACATCAAATAACTGATGAAGTAGTTCGGTGGGGAATGGGAGAGAAATGAATCAGATGATAAAACGAAAAAATGAAGGATGATGAACCTGATAAGATACTTCCTGAAGATAGCTGTAGTAGGATAAATGAATAAAGATAACTACAAATGAAGATACCGGATGTATTTCATGAAAAGAGGCAAATATCAAATAATAGCAGAATTGAAATCAAATACAAATGAAGACATAAAGAGATTAGCCGATAGAACTGATGAAGAGTTACGTCAAAACTACTGGAAATGATGAACACTGATGATGACAAGCAAATTCCACTCGAGAAAAAAATTCAATTAATGCCTATGTCTTCAGAAGACAGGATACAAATCATTAAGCATTCAATAAAATCATAAGTAATGATCCAAGTGCATATATTATTCATGGTGACAAGGAGAGAAAAAAAATTGAAGCAGTAGTAATGCAAGAGAAGAATCTTATGCAAAATGAATAATTCACACAAATAAATAAAAAGGTTTGGAGAATGTTTGATGAACTATAAAGTATTAGGAAAATTGTTTAAATGACTAATGTGCCTATTCATTTAAGTGCACAATTGATCGGTTATTACTACCTGGAAAGATGGCGGGGAGAATTGGCTCGAGTGTATACGTGAAGGCACTACGGTTCAAGGACGAACAAAAGAAGATTTTAAGAGGAAAACTCCTGTAGTGAATCTATCTTATAATATTAAGTGTTTACATGTGACGGAAATTACGTTTACTTAGGTGCGTGCTCAGCACCTTCAAACATAAACAAACACATTAGAAAGATATGTTCAACTACCTTGCTGCTAAGACTGGCGGTCACCACAAGATTTGATAGATATAAAATTACTATTTCATAGAATAGAGAATCCAAATAAAACATATACGTAACAATATTACCGAATTTTAAAGCGTGAGATGCAAAAAATTTACTGCTGTTTACCATTCAGTTTCGAATAATGGATTATGAATAACTTTGGGGACTGCTTTTCTGGTAGCAACACTACCGTGAGTACATTAATTACTGATTCCAGATCAACCACAGAGCAAGGTAGCAATCATCCCAGTATAGCGTGCATTTAGCGTCACTCCCACCACCCCGCCCATCACGGGGAATTCACATACGAAGGACACGCAAAGGTAAAAGGAAACTTGGATTTGTTGAATTAGTTTAAAAATTGGATGAAATGGGAAAGGGAAGGTATAAATTATCACATCAGTAAAATATGCAATATTTAAGTAACTCCAAAAAGATGTAAATTTGGGAATATAATGGTGTTAAAATTTGAATATTTTTTTAATGATAAGAATACGAGGGTTAATAAATAGAACCCGAGATAGGAGTCAATTCTGTATCCAAGGCCACAAATTAGATCAAATCACTTCCAAAGAAAAAACACGCTTTACTTCGCGTTAACCTCTGACTGAACAAATAATCAAAATCCCACCAAAATTGACAGGCAGGATGTTTGGTGCGAAATACTAGTAGTTCCAAAATAGCATAATAATTGGGAATGCACCATTCCGCGCAGCATGTGTTGAAGATATATATATATATATATATATAATCGCTTAGCACTCCTTCTACGAGGTATCGTTCTATTAGACAGACTCACAATTTCCAAACACTCAATTACCACCGCAAATAAAAATGCTAAACATGCCACCACTTACTATTTACTATCTTAATACTATATAATTACTAATCAACTACCTACAGCCCCGCGGCTTTCTTTTACCTTTCGTCGGCAGGGGTAGGTTGGTGATACATAATCCACTTGTCAGCCAGATGCCCAGATTTGAAGTCCGTCACGCTCTTTTTATGTCATTCATATAACGTCTCGGCGCTTGGGATTAATATGATTTCAGCGGAAAGCATGGCAAGTATGACCCGTTATCCGTAAAGTATGATGGTGTAGTGTATCCTAAAATATGATAAAATTTGTTTCGCAATCCCAAATTCTCATACCACTTGGGTAGTATTCCAATTACCAAAAAATAAACTTTTCAAACATCACTGCTAAATGTTAAAAACTAGTATCAACTGTCTGGGTCTTATAATGTATAATAATAGCGAACTAATTGGCCGTTAATGTCCCTGACGACCCTCTAACAGACAAAACTAGTTATAATATGAAATAGTGCCAATTGGAAATAACGTTAATTTTGTAAGCTGAAAATATGCCTCTTCAAAATATGACGCCTGAATAACAATGTCTTTCCAGTGATTAATTCAAAATTGAAGACTGCATGATAAATAATGTTAGGCCACACTCAGTTATGGCAACGGTGGTAAAGCTATTGTAATTAAAACTGTTCTCATGACTCTTTTGAGAGGTTTAAAGGACTGCAAGTAATTTAATGATATATTAATCCAGTGCGACGCACATAAAGCTAAAGGATAAAGCAGAATTTCATACATCAAAAATCATCGTTTCATTAATGATGCGCACAAAATAAATGAGAGGAAGGTTCTCATTAATCATTCCCGAGGTCCTCGATTGACAAGAGTTCAGTCCCACGCCCGCCTTTCCTTTGTCAGCAGCACAGGACCACTTCCGCTCTCCTCCTGCTCCCGGCTTCACCCCCCTGCCATCCCATTTACACGGGCTAGCAATATCACCTGGCACGGGCCTCCACACCCTCCCACCCTCTCTCTCCATCCAGCCAATGGCCTTTTCAAGATTTCGCCTTCCCCGTGCCTGAACACAGATGGAGGTGACGACCAGGGAAGGGTCCCGTTATTGTTCCCGACGGAATAATATACGGAAAGAGAAAAGGAAATATTTTAACTCTCCCATTGAGGGGTACGATATCGGACTCCGTCCACGTCGCAAATTTTCGAGAGTGAAGGAGAGGAAGGGGGTTCGGCCCACGGCGAAAGTGATCGGGGTGCGAGGGGTTGGGATATCCCTGACGTCCCGCTCGGCCTGAGTCAAGGAAATAAACCACCGAAACACTTCCATCCAATTAACTGATCTGAATTTGACGATGTTACGTGGTAAAAGTCATAAAAATCTGCTCGGAAATGCAGCAAGAGGATAAGGTGCCTTATGCCCCATCCTGTACCTTAACATTTCCTTGGATAATTTTATGTTTGTTTTAATTTGTTCGAACCTTATGGTAGGTTGTAGAAGAGCTGAAGGCAATACAGACAAATCAAAATCTAGTAGAAGCAGTAAAAATTTGATTACGTTGCGTAGAATCAGCAACGACGGATGAAGCAGGTAGGGAAACATTAGGAATGGCACAGTAAAGGTGTTCCACCCAAAATTTCAACTAATAGCCCCCAAAAAGACGCAAGAATGGAAAAAAAAGTCCCTTAAAAATTCATCTGGAGCATACCTGTCCATGCTACTGATCCATTGAAAATGATAACAGTACGAAAGACACGCTAGAAAAGAAAAAAACTGGATACATACCATGAAGAATGATGAAAATCAAACGAATGGATAGAAAAACTAACAAATATTTCCTGCGAAGAGTGGGAGACAGCAATAGTTAATAATGAAATGTCTGAAAATAATATGGGATAACCTTATCGAGCACATTTTGTAAGAAGATGACAAGACGAAGACAATTGTTGATCTATTTACCGGAAAGGTCTATATAGAATGACCGCGTGAGATACCTGGACCAAATAAGGGCAGAGGTCAATCATAGCTCAGAGACATGAAGTTAGCCGATCGGAATTGAGCGGAGGGCTCGGTTGAACCGTAACTGACTGATGATGATGCTTGGTTTCTCTTCAGCGAGCGGGTGAAACGTAAATGACTCGATGGCGCCATAACGCTATCACGAAGATTTGACAATGGGGGAAGGAGGGTGAAAACGGTCACGACGCGGCGTGATCTCATTTCTGGCCGGCCTCACATGAGATCGATTTCCATCTAGAAGCACACGAGCTCATTTGACTAACACAAAGGAGGGGAAACGGCTACGTCCCACTGTCCGGATTGGCTGAGCACCTGCCCACGGCCCTCGAAAATGTCACAAGATGGTCCGCTCCGCGAACAATGCTTTTGCAGAACACTCACATTACCTACTTCCCGCATTACAACTGGCCAGCCTACTAAGAAGTTTGCTCCTCCATTGCACTGCTAACACACTCCTTGCTTCGGGTCACATGTTCATGCTAATGTTTTTTATTGTTAAAACGTGTTCTTTATGTTCAAAAATGTTTTACGTTATCTTCATATTTTAAAATAAGACTATTTATATTATTTTTAATCAAGATTTTTTTAGACGCAGACACGCATATAATCAAGTAGTTTGACCTCAAAAGAAACACATTTCTGTTTCGAGTTTTAATAAATGAAAACATTGGAACGTTTAATAACCGATTCGATCACGAAAGACCAAAATCATGTCGAAAGGTAAGAAGTTGGAAGAAATTTACAGATCACAGTTTCCAGCTTAGGTGTTCCAAAGAATTCCTGGGAATTTACTCTACCTCAGAATTTTAAATGCGAAAGCACTGCATTATTTTGACGCAATAAAATTAAGGTCCGAGCAAAATAGTTTCCCGAATCCATGTA
>LYUA01000308.1:678874-691027 GCA_002093875.1 Calopteryx splendens
CTCTACCCTCACCTACCAAACCGACCTTCGGGTTGATTACTGTGATTTTTGAAGTTATGTAGTTGGTATGGTATGAAGTAGGTAGGGCAGTGGGCTTTAGGCAACGCCACCTGTTTGAGTGGCTGAGGAAAGAGGTTCGGCAGATGGGCAACATTTGCTAGATCACATCAGGTTTTATGCGGAACTAACTTTCCATCTTCAATTAGGTCTTGGAGAAATACGTCAACTTAAATTTTCTGAGAACCAAGAAAGCAAAAATCATTGACTACCTAAATGACAGGCTGAAAGGGTATTTAAGAGCATTAGGGTGTGGCTGTCTCTGCATTACAATATAAAACGTGACAGCGGTAAACTAAGATAACGGTGTATCCACTGCCGACCACTAGCATCATATTTGTAATCTAACATAAGTTTTCTCGTTCTCCTTTATCCCTTACTGGACCGAGATTAGACTTGACGTAGCGGTTAGCGTCAGTTCTCCAGGTCGACCCAAACCTATACACCATTCACCATGGGTGAGGCGCGACGCCTCGGTTTTCCGGCATTCCTTCACGACATCGTTCCCACGGTCTTCAAAAAAAATTTTTTTCTCTTGAACCACTAAAACATTTCTCAGTTCCATGAACTATTCGCCTGGCATTTCGACATTAGGGAAAAAGTTACATAAAGGAAAGACTACTTTTATCTTCCATAAAAATATATCTATGTGATGATGACCAAGGAAAATTTATTATTTTCAATTTCTTCAATAAGATATGGAATACTAGAAGTCAGCGACATATATTTCAATTCCCGAGAGGATAAATTGCATGTGTAGGTATAGGGAATTAATTGAAGAGCCCCAAAATAAGATGCAACCAATAATTCATATACTTTCAGGGCAAAGAAAAATCATTTAATAGGGACATCTAGACAGGAATATATGGACGTATTCCGATGCACAACTAATATACAATGCATTTACATTTTTCTCTTTGGGTAAATTTTTGTGAGTAAATAGTTTTGTCTCATTTTGTTAAATAGTTTTGTTATTTCATATCCTCACCTATCATTTCTTACTTACCTATACATCCGTATGCATTCACTGTAAAAGGCCAGTTGGCTGTATTTGAATATTTGAGAAAAAATATATAAAATTCTCACCTTAGAGTAAATACCTGTATTACCAGCGCAAAGACATACACATACATCTAGGATATAGTTTGCAGAAAAAACGGGATAGGAAAATTATGGAAAGACACAAGGAAAAGGGAACTTACAAGGAAAATGTATGATGCAACCGATGTTCGAACCAGGCACCTCTCAATTTCCGGCCTAGAGATTGACCAACTAATATAGTGGATTACTATATAATGCAACAGACACCTCAATATCAGACTTAATGGCAACAGCTTCCTCCTAATCCCTTTTCCAAACCCGCCTCCCTTCCTGTAACACAGACACGTAGCTATAAAAACATCAGATACGAAAACTGCAGCAATGTATTACCACCATTTCCTCTCTCCCTCCTACTCCTACACCACCTCAATGAAACACAATAGAACTGGAATGTATAGTACTATTTAAATCCTTTCAATTTCCCGATTCAAATATTGCCCATCGTTCCCCTCCCGCCGCTGCAGCCTCCTTTCCCAACCGACCCCTCTCCCTTCCTCTCCAAACTTAATCATCCATTCGATCGCATTTTTACTCTGCTGGAACCTCCTGTTAATAATATAAAAAAACTGAGAATAACATTTTATTGCATTTTGAACACAGGATTAGCAATAATAAAGATGGTGAAGAAACATTTATCAAATACTATTAAGTAAAAGGACTTTGGACTATTAGAAAAAGGGCGGCCGGGAAGAGGAAGATTGAATGAATATAGCGTGTCAGAACTGACCTGGTGGAGTGGTAAAACTAATAGGCGGTGTTGCAGTTTTCCATTTTAATAAATGTACATTTGACCGGTTTCGATACTTTTACAATATCATCATTCATGAGACTCAAGACTGAGAATAATGTAAACGTATCTAAACCGAAGGAATATACATTTATAATAGGAAAAATGTAACGCTATTATTAAAGAAAAATGAAGGACTGAGAATAATGTAAACGTATCTAAACCGATCGAATATACATTTTTAATAGGTAAAATGTAACGCTATTATTAAAGAAAAAAGTTGGTGCCACAAAATGTTTAAAATAAACTGATTTTGAGTTGACATATGACATGATACAGTAGAAAAACTATATAAAACTTAGTATATAGCATTACTTTTGTAAAAATATAAATATTATTAGCGCATAAATTATGTCTGTTAAACGATCCTAACAAGTAAGATGTAAAACCCTTGGGGATGAAAATATTTACGACAACTACCTAACTCAAGGAAAACCTTTTTAACTGGATGATGCTAATGCCTTATGCATACCAAGGATGAATTCATATTTCTTATGTTCTAAAAAGTATAAGGACTAGAATTACACACGAAAGCAGACGTGGTAGACGCATATTTTTTATTTAAATTCCATAAAACCTAACCTTGAATAAAGATTAAAAATGAGATCCGGAAAACTACACCACGGAACGATATAACGGGGTTTCTTGTGGGAAAATGAGAATAATACTTACTAATTCAATGGCAAATAAATGATAATTTAATAACACCAACGCAAAGAGAAACTACGGGAAATGCCGCGACAGTACCTTGTACGGAGTTACCCGCTACTGTGCATACGTAGGTATGCGAAAAATGATCAGTGAAAAAATCATTCGCCTGAACCGAGACTCGAACCCGTACCCTTCGACTTCCGACCGAGTGCTTTAGCCAGTTAAACTACCCTGGCGTCCTATTACGCTGTGAATTTCTGAAGGCATTAAACGGAACAAGATGTTCTTACGAAATAACGTGCATACTATCTCACGAAGTATTCGTCATTGTCACGCCTAGGTGTGAATTTTTCGCATGTGTAACACCAATGCAATATATAAGCCATTTATCTTCCATGCCCATTAATTTTTGACTCAAGAGCATGGAGCAGATGACCGAAAGACATTTAAACAGCGTTAAAATATTTAACTTCAATGAGTACCTTATTGCTTATGGTTCCAATATTTTGTCACCTTAGCAAAAATGGAACTTGTCGGAGTATACGTGGTCTGTAGAGGGCAAATTTTTTTTAAAGGTTAATATTACTTACATAATGGGAAGCAAAATTTTTAACTTTTTTGCCAATTTTGGACAAAACTTCCTCTTGGATTGAACCTTTTCCAATGCAACGTGTGCTAGTGAATTGATCATGTTTGATTTTTCATGGCGCGTTAACCCTTAAATTTTCTAATCTCCATGCAATAATATGCTGATTTGCTGCAACAACGAGTTCTGAGAAGTGGAGCACGACGCCTTGAGCGTTCGTAGGCATAATAGCACTCCAAAATATTTGCCCAAATGTAAAACAAGTTCTTTGTGGTACACGTGGGAAGATTTTTTTTTCTGTGTGAACGGTTCTCGCATTATATAACGGTGGCTGATGGAATATTAATGCTCAGTTTACGAAATTCAGGTTGCGACATGTTGTCTGGCAACAAGCAACCTTTTGGCAAATTTGGGTCTCCATTCGCATTCACGCACTTTTTGGTAAGAAGCAAGCAGGCATGGCTTCCGCCTTCAGGCTGCTTTGATGCTGATCTCGAGTGGATTGATGGAGTCTGCTCGGAATCCCGTCGTCTGATAACTCAATGACAGGAATTCAACACCGTCTCCGTGATGGGTATTTCGTAAAAATGTAGTTGTCCGCGGAACCAATGTCATGATATGAAGAAGTACACTCCAATTCAGACGGGATTAAAAATAAAGGGATTCGGTTTAACCGAAAAATTAGGAGCAATATTTAATCTCGGTTAATTAAGAGTAGGAAATAAAATAAAGAGCGTTGCTTGCGAACCCCATGCATAATTGAAATCATGTTAAAGAGGTGTACCTATAGTATCATATTCCATTCCTGGTGGGAATATATCATATTTTTCCCCGAGTATTAACTGACTTTGAATAACTCCAAGTCACCATGAACTCACACTTTCATCCAATCTCGTGGTTTATTTTCATCTCGTGAAATACGAGGTAAAATTTCTTCCCACAATGCATCATTAAGGTCCCGAAGTTCCGACTCCTAAATACATCACATTTCACGAATTAAAACTACATTTTTTGTTTGTCCATTCCATCTATCTAACACAATGTCCGAAAAACATTCACAACGAAACATATTATCTTCAACTCACGCTTTCATTTCCATTATCAAACTTCAAACCTTCAAACTTAATAGTATCAGGCGTAACTTCGTGGAAATTATCCATAATGCAAAAAAATGATGATGATGAAACAATGGGCACATGATTATGTGACAGTGTAGTGCCACGTTCCTCCAAAAAAATTTGGAAGCTACAAAGTTGTTTTCTTCATTATGGATGTTAAACCTTCAGTTAAGGCCTCATACCTCCTAAATAATTCCAAACTTCGTAAGGAAGTTGGACCAGCGGGATACTGAAGACAGTGATGGAATGCAGCAGGCAAAGTCGAGGGAAGAAAAGATTTGGAATTTTGAACGGAATTGCGAGAGTTAGAACATATGTAAAACCGTAGAATGGTTTATTGTAAAGTCGTGTGTTAATGTACTTACTAGCGAGTTATGGGATTAGTAGGGGAAGCACTACTTATTGTTAGTCCCTGGGCCCATGAAAGACTTACCTTGACCGGCTGACCACTGCTACTGATTAAAAGTCGTGCACATTTACGGTGCCATCAGAACATGGGAGGCGGAAAGTTTTTGGAACCGGAAAACGGTATATTTTAATGCAAGAAGTTAAAGTTAACTACGAAACTTTAACTTAAACTACGAAATATTTTTCATTGTCCATCAAATATCTACCTATGACTGGTAGACTACTCTCGATAAAATAATTTCATTTATCATTTCGTGTTTACTATAATTAAAATTATTATTCTTTAACATTATTTAAACAAATATAGGTCGGAGGCTTTTGAAATGGATGGAAAAAGTGAAATGGATGGGCTGGAAAAAAAGGAAGGGGTTGTGCGCATGGTGGGGGAGGTGAGAAAGCTATTGGGAGAGATCCAAAGAAGGCAGGAAAAGTGGATGCAGGGCCTACGGAGTGGGGGTGGATTATTGAAGACAGTGATAGAGGGTAGAATGCTGGGTGAGCAATGGAGAGGGAGGAAAAGATTAGGCACATCGGATGGAATGAAGGGTGGCAGAAAATATTCGGAAATGTAGAAAGATTGATTATAAGGTTAAAGATTTATTTATTATGGTTGAGGTTTTGTGTTAATCAGAAACATCCTAACCGGTAGAATTACAAATAATAAAATATCATTAATTTATTTTGGTGACAAACCATTCCAAGGGCATATGCTTCTTTTGGTTATAAAATAATACATAAATAAAAGGCAGGATTTGTCTTCACGACAATTATCTTCTATGAAAAATAGTTTTCCGTTAAGCGCGCATGACGACGGGAGAAATCAGCCACAAAGGACTTGATTCTTATATTTTATGACTTCGTGACCATCAAACACAATTGGTTCCAGCAACCTTTCCTACCCTTCCAAAATTCCCTCCTTCCCACGTTGCGCAGTGCATTCACTCGACACAAACCTCGGCCATCGAACGCTGCTACAAAAAACCTTCCATCTGATCTTCAAAATTTTATGCCACAGCTCACATTGACATGTAAATTAATGGCTGTCCACTCCGACGTCCTCCGATAAGCGACGTTCCACCTTATGCTATTCTCGCGACGCGGCGGAGAGCATGTCTTTTAAAAATGAAAATCGGTTGGTGTAATTGAAACATCCTCGATGCGTCTCGATATGGACGGATGGAAGATTAATCGATGAAATGCTTATATTGAATACACAGCGCCTGAAATCTCTTCATCAATTCCCTGGTCCCCACTGGTTTTTGTCCACCCTCGAAGTATCTATCTTATAAAACACCGTGCCCGGTGGCATGCTCAAAACGCAACACCTACTTAAAAATTCGCTTACCCGCTAATTTTTTATTCTCATCGCTCTAAACGGAAAAAATGCATACCGACGAGTGGAGTGGTGGTGATTTAATGTGCGTCAGTTTATCACCCTGTCGAGCATAATGAAGTGGGGAATGGAATTGGGGAAATTCGGCGTAAAATGATCGAATAATAGTGATAATGCTCATTAAACTCTACAACTACAATGGAGAAGTTACACTGGTACATTCAAACTTCGTTCCAAAGTCATTGCTATTCTCTGGTGAATATATTCGTCATTTTTCAATAAATGCAGAATAAAATGGCAGTCACCCACGCTACGCTCCGCTGTATCATCTTGTAGAGCTAGGTGTAGATGTAGGTTAAGCTATTGTAATGGTTAGTATTTCAATATAACATCATGCAAGTACCGTATGAACCATTTAAGTAAATGAGACCCTATGTTAAGGTCCCTCGCAGCACGTCAAAAGAAATAAGCCAATGAAATTTGAACTACACCCACTAAAATGTAAAAGGCGGTGGGATCTTCAGCACCTTACATCATATAAAGTTAAGTTAATATTAATTTATTATTAGCATTTCAACCATAAGATTTATTCCTTCTTTATTTCATCTCCACTTTTTTTCCTCCGGGTTCCTCGTCGGGAAGAATCCTGACCAATGACGAAATACAATACCGTCAGAGAATATCATCTGAGTAACAAAATGTACCTACTGATTATAATAAACACTTTCTATGCTAATTCTGTGCATGGATAAGTCCAAATATCTGTGGGAAGTGTCCAGGGAGTATTCTGGGCTCCGATCATGGCACCTTACTGCAACAATCTAACTCTACCTCATCAAAGAAATCAATGCTTCATGAATGATTATTGGTAAAATATTTGAAGTAAATACGCCAGATATCAAAGCGTTTAACATCTAGAAACTTTAAAGAGGGTTTACTTATCCCATGTAACACTTGCTGCTGAAGGGGCGTCCTGTATACAAATGAAATGTGTAAGCTCAATGCAAAATTGTAACCTCATTTTGCCGGCGTGCTTTTCCGGTCGGTAGCCCATTGAATTAGAGATTTCACGCGCCATATACCTCAAGTCGTGATAAGATCTACACCATCATCCATCAAATCAACCATTGAATCGATGACTGCGGTGATTATTCCTTGACAACCAAAGAAAGGGAGAGTAGATACTTTTTGAGACACCCAGGGCGGAACGATTTTAGAAAAGGATAAACCGGGACCTTAAAAAACATTATATACAATATAAAAAGCATAGATATTACATAAACTATACACACATCCTTCCGGACTTCTGAATGAAAGACAACGTTACTTTAAACTATTTCTCTCATCAGTTTCTAATAGTTCCTATCAGCCATTGGCAACAAATTGTAAAAACAAACAGCTAAATCGTGGGATGACATTAAGATGGAATCGAAGAAGTGCTAGTATAAAATTCAGATAGCGATTAGACTCTGATATGCTTCAAGTACCTACATATATATTACAGTGTGGTCATCCCAAATCTAAAATCAGATACTTCATCAATTCCAGTAACGTAGTAAACATCGTTTTCGCAATGCTGTAGTTAAGGGTTGAACTCATCGCCATTTTCCAAATTAACTATAGGTATCCATCTCCCTCTAGTTTCCAGTTTCTAAAATTCATATTTCGATGACATCTTTCAACATCCTAACTTTCAATATATCCTCCATCCACTTTTTCTGCCTACTTAATATTGAAACGAGGAATTTTATCCACAAAATTCCTAGTTCCACTATAAATATTAACAATTTTCATTTGCCTTCCCCTCTATCAGCTAACTCTACCAGATTTCTTGTAATTTTCTCTAAAGCGTCGAATCTACGAGATACAGTCACTCTTTTTATTTTAGTGAATATTCACGACACTACACTCTATTTTAATGTGTGGCTAATCATTTAATCCAATCTATAATAACAGAGTTTTTGGCATGAGACCATTAATGCATCCGATATTTACTCCTAAGATGTTTCAACGTAGTATGTCCGATATGCAGGTATAATATGCGATACATTCAAAAAACTTATAAATGCTTATTAGATAAATTAAATTGAATAATCTCTAAGTTCTCTATGTTATCAGAGAATATTTTTCGGTGGGTATCCTATTTATTTTTCCTACGCATTCGTTATAGGTAATATATAAACCTAGGCTATACTGGATACCAATATTAACTAATCAGCCGCGCAACTATGAATTCCCCTAGCGGAGGATAATTAGAAACCACTTTACAAATGAGTAAGTATTGTTTCAATATTGAATATATATGTTCCTAAATCTAATGTCATTTTTAGCACTTCACCTTGAAATATTTCACATAAAGTTTAAAAAAGTACTTTATATGGACTGTTTTATTATACCTTAATAATTTTTAGGTTAGTGGCATGCTGGACCGTTCAAAGAGCATTTCCTTGGGCTTCTAACTGTCTAATGGGTGGAGTTATTCCTCGATTACAAACAATTAAATCCGCCCCAGGAGATCATGCAGAAATGCGACGAATGGCTAATGAAACAGCTTCAAGTAAATCTGGTGACGCCCAAGTAAATAAATACACAGTGGGTTTTATGCTCATATATTGTAGTACCATTAAGTAAAAACGAAGAACTAGGTGATAAAAATCAAAAGCTAAGCTGAGGTACATCAGCTTAGATATCAGATTTTAACATTAGTGCTAACAAAAAGGTAAAGGACACGCCTATTTGGACCATCTATGATAAGCAAACAGAGAACTTTAGCGACATAGAGCATGAAATTCGGCCTAAATTCGGTGATTACCAGGAAAATCGGGACATCAAACCGTGTTCAAAGGGCATCCCACAAATCGATCTAAACCGTGTGAAATCGGATTTGCACCGTGTGTTGGGGCTGCAGACTTATCCGTGTCAGTAGCTGTTGGGAAAGTGAAGGCGCCGAAGGGAATTGGAATATAACTAGAATGCATCAATTGAATCGAATTAAAACAAATGAAATGCTGCGGTCCTTAATTCCAAATATTCATTTTGGGCGTATATTTAGAATGTCGTAAAATTCCAACAAAATTTATATTTTTTAATAGAACTGGAGCACGTAGCATAACATGTGTTTAACAACCTTAGGGTAGAATCCAGGGTAGTGGTAGTGGGAAATTTAATGTTATGACACGTGATATCACTCACCCTCTCCTCCATTATGTCACATTTTGTAATAAATTTCAACACCTCCCATTATTGCGTCACACCCGGTCCTTTTCCTCCCTAGAGAAATAAAGTTGAGCCCAAATTTCCGAGATCAATCTGACATCACGTGGCGCTAACATGTCTCAGGAGAGGTGGGGGACAATAAATTATCCCGGATAATATTATGTTTAGAGGAAAAGCGAATTCGTGACGAGCTTCGATTTCGGTCGGAGTCGAAAACCCAGGGCCGCAATGACGGTTCGAATGTGAATTGATGCATCTCGAGGCGTTGCATTTTCGAGGACCGCCACCTGCTGGTCGTCCCGGGTGACTACCTTGGTTGTTGATGTGGAACGGAAGTATTAATCGGCACCTCTTTTATGCCAGTTCGACCCGCCTATCTCCCACCACCCGATGCCGAGCCGTGAACTGCACGTCCTTACACACACTCCACAACTCCACGTCACGCAAGGGAATTGCCAAAATAGAGATGCCGCCACCTTGGCAGCGCTGAATAAGTGTCTGGTATGTATGAATTTTGGAAGGCGACACAGTTAACCTTAATTGATTCTGGTGTCGCCTTCCAACGGTAAAACCCATACGTTAGGACCGGTATTTAGGTACCGGGAAATACCTATGGTTTTTGACCTAGAGATCGATATTTAGGTACCGGCACCTAGGATCATCCCCCTCTCTACTGGTTCCGAGGTACCGATACCTAGTTTCCTTGCCTCAGATGCATATATCTCTGAAACCTTTAAGGTACAATGTTAATTAATAGCAGGGATTGGTGCCTATAACTAGGTACCGAAAAAAACACCTATAGTTCTTGTCTTAGGTACTGGGACCTAGAATTCTTGCACTAGGTACCGCTTCCGAGGTTCACCGTGACGAGTGATCTTGATTGAGGCAGCAACCCCTTGGAAGTACCAGAGTGTTCCTCAACTCTAACGGAAGGGCGTAGCACGATTTCACTAGGCTGTCCCCACAGGCCCGCGCTCAGTCCCACTGCGCGCCGCACCTATAACCACGGCCGCGCGGCAGCCGCTCACAACTTTCCATTGCGGCCGTGGTTCTCCTTCGCCGTGTCCTCCCGAGTCCTCTCCCCGCTCACCGGAGGAAGAAAAAAAACACGACCCGCCTCGACACAAGTACGTACGCGTCTCTCCTTTCGATGCGTGGCCGTTCGTTCATCGACCCGTTGGCCTACTTCGCCCTCCCTCTCTCTCCATCGCCTCCTCTCTGGAGGCATTCCGCCTCTAAACACCCCAGAGGAATGGGGAAGGGAATGGAATAAAGAGGTGGGGAGGAGAGCGAAGGGATGGGGAGACTGGGTTAAGAGGAATGAGGAGGTATGGGGCAGTGAGGGACGTTGGAGAAGGAGAGAAGGGGGGGGGGCGAGACGAGGGAGAGACGGAGAGAGGAGAGAAGGATGAAGGAGCGTGGAAGGAGGATAAAATTCATCCCCATACCTTCCATACACCCTCTTGAAATGTGGAGGACGAAAGTGCGTACCGATGGATCGGTTGAGTGATCAACCCACCTCAATTCGAAGACGACCTCGCTCCATTCGTAATTCGGTGGTGACCCAGGAAAGTGATGACGGTCATCTTCTACTACCCCGTCAGCCACATCCCCCTAGGCCGCTAGTTCCGCTAGCATTTCCTGACTAAATTGATCCACGGAACCACGACTTGCCGTCAACTCACCCCGTTTGAAAAAGTACAATCAGATTGGTGAAGCATCGAATACGGAGATCAGTCCGCATAATGGCCATTCACCAATGTACATAATGAATAGAGATGCAGGATGCTGAATATCGACATGAAAAGTATTTTCCTGCATGCCCATCTGTCAGACCAGAAAGATCAACAATCAGATTCACGTGATAACACGTCACAAAAAATCATTTTAGCTTCACACAATTCGACAACATAATAGAAGGAACGAATGGATTAATAGGGTACAAGGCAAAAAATTAATATCAGAAGCGAATATTAGGTTACTCCTGATATGTGCTATTCTTATCGGCTCGGAAAGTATTTTTAATTATTTTGATTACCGTATAAGATATATATGAGACATAGTAGATACTAAATATCAATACGTACTTATGAACTTCTAGTGGTTAGATAGTGATATTTAATGACATTTTCTCATAGGCACTTGCGCCATCGATGAAAATGTCCAAAATCTTACTTCATACAAAAAATCTCAGTACATCGAGAACAGTCTTAACTGATCAAAAAGACGGCAACAACAAACTTTTTTAAGCTTTCAAATATTTTAAGAGTTCACCAATTATCACTTTTACGCAATTATTCACAAAACAAATGTGAAGGAGTTTCTCAGGTATAATACACTTAATAATACACATTTTCGAGCATTAAAAAACAAGGCCCTTTACCCTAAGCTACGATTCCATTTCAGCTTATTGTACATATTTTCAACGTGTTGCTCACCCCGACGTAACATTTTTCCTCCCAGTACGAGGTACCTTATTCGCATTTCATGATGAATTAATTGGTGTCAGAAATAGCTAATATACTGTTATTATATACGATTATTGAGGCTTTGAGCAATGGTTCAATAGAGTGTCATTCGCTAATATAATAAAACCCGCATGGGGTCATAAATGAAAATAAAAAGCTAAACATAAAATGGTTCAAGTCTGGAATCGGAAGTTGATTCTGGCAGTAGATCGGATTGTGAATGAGATAGGCGAGAGAAGGCCATCTTCCATGCCAGAGAATTCACTGAAAATTTTCAAAACTGTTATGTTGAAACTGGAGCCTCCACAATAGGGTGTCAATATATATATAACGTTGCGAAAAATTTACAGTGTTAAAATCATTCGCCTGAACCAGGACTCGAACCCGGATTCCTCGATTTCCGGCCGAGTGCTTTAGCCAGTTAAGCT
>LYUA01000308.1:726698-737056 GCA_002093875.1 Calopteryx splendens
TATAAAGTTACAGAAAGCTGGAATATCTCAATGAAAGCGGCGAGGAGAAAATTCAAGGCCAGCTTGAGTTGCTGTCAAGGGAAATTATTTGAGAAGAATGCGACAGAATTAAGTTTCTGTTTATGCGTCCGTGGCTTTCTCACCAGAATATCAGTGGCAGGAACGTTTGCGATTAAAATAGTTCGTATTATTTTTATTCCATAACCCATAGTTTGGACTGGTGAAATGATCTATGACTTTTAATAGGGAACCTATGACTCTCGTCAAGGTGTATTTGTTAATTTTTCAGAGTAAGAAGGCCTAAGGGTCGATAACAGGATATAAATGGGAATGGTTGGATTCATTTCCTTTACATTTTAACGATGATATTTTTATTAATTCTTGCTGAAATATATAAAAACTAAATTTTAAGTACAATCGTGGAAAAGCTATAAGAAAACTAAACTTCAATTACCGTAGAAATAGCTCTGAAAATCTGATAACTCTAATCTCTGGGACAACAGAAGAAACTAATGTATAATAACAAACAGCAGTATGTTATACACATATTATTTTTGATCACCGTAGTTTCTGCGTGGCAATACTTTACCATGAAATGTGAAAATAGTGAAGGGAACACTAATCTACCTCACTGGAGGCCTATTTTTTTTAAAATCTTCAGTGAGTGACTTTAGCATAAATTTGACGCTTAACAGTGCAAAAAAGTGAGCGTTTGTTGGCCCGGATAAGCGCTCAGCGTCTTCAAATAATTTCCATCCATTTGGATTCTTGAAGCGATCAAAAACACCTCGATGGACATCATTTTGGCGCTCCATTTGACAACCGGAGCATTGAAAATAAAATTTCGGAATGAGCATGCTGGTTTCATCGAAGCTTCCCGAAATCAAAATTAAACGAAAAAAGGCGATAAGAGCATTTGATATAAAAATTTATCGGAGATCACGAAATTGTTTTTTTTTCAGAGGAATGAAGAAGCTAAATATACCTGCGTAGCACCCACAAGGAAAAAAATCACGGCGAGGGATGGCGCGGGTGAAGAGCGGAGGCTGACTGAATATCGCGCCGTCGGATCTCAGATTTCAGGCGAAACAGGAAGTGGACGCGGCCTCCCGAGCACGCGGTCGGCCATATCGAACGATTTATCCGAACGAAGGAATCGATGCGCGACAGACGGAGGGAAGGGCGGTAGGTAATTGAGGAAGCTGCCGCCGACTTTCTTCCACGGGGCGTCGGTCGTCGCTGGAGGAGGTTTCCGGGCTTCACAGCCACCGTGTTTCCGGACGACGTGAGCAAACCGAGATGTGCTCGGCATGGACGCTCTCATGACGCATCCTTCTCCGATGGATGGGAAGGGTGTAGTATTGCACCTAGCAGCACCGCACGAGGGACGGTTAGAAACTGGCTCCGACCCGTGGTGTCTAGAACTAAGGTGGCACAATTTTTCGACACCACGACGACGAGGCGATTTTTTTTACAAATAGTTCATCAGTATAGTCGGGGACGTCTCTTTAGATTTTCTAATGTGACGCGATAATTTTCAGGGATAACGGACGTGATGAGGGTTTCTATCCCTGCTTCGCTCATTTACGATGCACATTTTTCGTACCTGACCATGTTTGTATCTTTATTAAGCTGTTCAGATCTCGCGGTATCTTCGCGACAGGGAATAGCGACTGTGACGCTGCGAGTTCTCAATCAAACCGATTCGGCACTGCACAGCGAAAAGATGAAATTTATCTCTCGTTTTCCGAAACTCCTGTTATTATTGAGGCGGAGGTAACAGCGTCATACCCCTAGTGGGATAGATGAGTGACCGATTAATCTCGTTCTATTAATAATTTCGGGGCAATTGAATTGAGTATAAAAGAAGCGAATATTAATGAAAAATATATTTAAATATAATCCATTGTAACTTACTGAGTCCCATCAAATTTAATGCTAAATCAGAGTTCAAAACACCACTTCCATATGACAGCCACAGTTCTTTTTAATAATTCTCTAATGAAACCATGACCGAACGAATCGTTGGCTGGAAAAATCGATATCGGGGGAGCCGACTTTGATGTTTCGATATGCTCGGAAATATACTAGGTGTTAGAGTTCGATGCCGACACATATTTCTATTAACTTTCAAATATGGGTTACTGTGTCATCATCCAACGCCGATATTACCCGTGATGAAAAAAAACGGTTAAATATTAAAAAAAAATGAGTACTGTTGAAGTTAATGCCAAAACAACAGCTGATATTTCTGTTAAAAATAGTAAAATTTATTAATGAAAACACAATGAATATTCAACAAAAAACTGTAGAGCTTTAAAAGTACACCGTTGAAATTTGGCAGTAAACAGTTGAAATTCAACAGAAACAGTTAAATTTCAACAGGAGGTGCTGAAATCTAACAGCAGTTTTCACAAAGGGCAGATACTCCTTTGAGGCATGCAAAACAGTGCACCAGGATATTATAATACTGCCTCAGTTTGCAATCACTGCTGGTGCAACCAACAGAGTGGAAATGATATGGGCAGTAGGTATACAATAAAAGTAGACGTGTGCACGGAAAAATTACGGATTGAGCTATCATTCGTCCCATTCTTGAGGAGAAATTAGTATTCTTAATGAAGGCGAAAAATGATATTGTGATAGGCACCACTCGGTCGCTATGCCCACAAAATTCAGAATATGAAGGTAGCTTTTTTGGGAGAGACTTTGCCTGTCGAAAGAGCATACCTATCGGCTGACCCCGCTCTACGGGACATTCGCTTTTTACTGGGTGGGCGCACTGCCCAGAGCACAAAACACCCCTTTGCACCGATATGGGACATCAATAAACCATTTCCTCCAGGGCAGCAGGATGTCCGTTTAGATTTCAGAGACTTCAGATTCAATACGGGGGAGCGAGAAAAACGTCACATGGGTTGTAGGGCGACAGCGGGTCTGGGAGGGGTCATTCGGGTATGGAAGACTGGCTCTTTGAGGAATGGTCAATTCGGGCTGCACTGATTTGGGTAATCAAGATTTGTGGACATCAAAACTACCTTAACAATGGATCATGGTGCCGAAGCGTAGTTCCGATTAGAGTTTCAGAAGTAGAGGGAGATGTTTAGTGAACGCGGACGGCTCAACTTGGATCTGGAAGGTTGTGTGATTTAGAATCGTTTTCTGGAGTTCGATAATGCTATTAGTAATAGATAAAAGATAGGGGTGCCAAAGGAACGTTATCTTGGAGCTCCGCAACCCTTCGAGCTGATTCTGGGAAGTGCTCACCTATAAACTACGTGGTGGGGACATCGTGGAGCATCAGATAAGCACCACGACACATGGGCTTCGTTTGGGTTCATGGAATATTTGTTTTACATTCATACATGTATTCATGCATGCTAAAGTGAATTTACGATTCTTAAAGAAAAAAAATTCTCGATTTGTTCCTTACATCACTTTAGCTCCCCATATTGCCCCTCCCCTTACACTTCTCAACGGTCGTTAGTATGATTGGCTGTCTTCGTTGGTTCAATTGATCTCCAGCAATTTTAAACAAGAAATGCCATTTTATAATTTTTGGTAAAGATATGAGACTAACTGTATCAAAATCAAGATCCAAGCCCCATTTCCTAATTTCTGAATTTTGTGGCAATAAAAACTGAATTGTGGGAGTAATAGAAAATGGTATAAAGGCACCACATAAATATAAAACCCCAAAAATCTAACATATACGATGAGCAACTGACGGGAACAAAAATATTCACATGGGACTACTAACGATAGGTATTATCTCATGGAAAGTGGCGCCGGAAACGAATAGTAAAATTAAATTTCTCCTCAATACAAATTGCCAAGCGTGAGCGGGAAAGATTCGCTTTCTGGATAAAACTGTCTTCATTTCAAAGTAAAATAATTTATACACGTTAACCGTATTTTGGGGAAAATTTGCGCTCCCTATAACTGCTGCATAACTATACCGTTGTGTTACCACTGGCTAAACATATAAGGACACATAATGAATGCAATACATTACCAACTCTCCCCCAGTAACGGCCAATTTTAAAAAGTACTTGATTTAGAAAACGCTTTTACCATTCACACCTCCCATTAACACATCGGTACACATATAATAGTAATGATGGCTCCAATACATTATTCTATACGTAATTACGTCACAGCCAAATACTTGACTAAACCTATCTAAATTAATAGGAATTGGTGTTGTCATGGGTTTCTCATCTCGGCTTCCTCTACTTCTATTAAATCTCCTATTTATGCATAATATTTTACTGTCGTGCAGTCGCTGAAAATTACATTTCTACCAAAAGTGATTCCATACTTGAATTCTAAAATTGAATTCAAAGATCTTAGTTATGATATTGTGGAAGTCCGCAATGCATAAAAATATTTATTTTTTGTACTTTTCCACAAATTACACTATATATTTCATTGATGCCATACATGATAAAGTTCAAAACTAATGAAAGATTTCAATTGCATACAAACTATTAATTTTTATTTTCCTTAGCAATGTGAAAATTACTAAGCATTAGGAATTTTCTAGATAGTTGCAATGAAAATCCAAAGTATTTGTTTTTAACTGAAATCGAAAAGATACCTAATAATACCTTAGCTTCCCCGCAGCTAAAATATAGATACTATGAGTGTTCATCCACTCATGCTATCAACCCGAAGGCCTATTGATGCAAATAAATCCGAATGCCAATTATGGTTATAAGAAGACAACTTTAATACAGATACTTCGGCCAGCCAGGTGAACATCGACGGAGAGGAGGTATGGAACCTGTAATTAGTCACTTCATAACATGGGAAGACACCTGTGTCGAAGCACAGATCTTTGACTCCTCCCCATCAATGGCCACCTAGGTGACCGAAATACCAGTATTGGAGCGGTTTTATAATAGCCATATATTAATTGGTATTTGGATTTCTTCACATCGATAAACTTCGAGTCGATAGCTCACCCATTTTTTAACCGAAGGCTGTTATATCTCACGGAACATTACTCATTCTACCGGGACCCCTCCATCGACAATGATGGTAGGCGGGAAAAAAATTCCCGTCCAATCAAAAAATTCAAAACATAAATACGCGAGGCTGCCATCGACAGCCACTGCTAACCGATTTTTCACACTTCTCGCGTCGATTCTACAACTTTCATTTTTAAAATGGCGGATTTAGCTCCTGAGGCGCTTTGGGAAAGTCTTCAAAAGCCAAATCGGGCAGATAGGTATAACCACAGTGTTCATTTTCTTTTCACTTCCATCTAACCTTTTAGAAAAATCCAGGAGCAATTTTTAGTTCCTTAGGGCTCTGCATTAATTAAATTTAGAGAGTTAGAAATAGTCATCACTGTTCCAAGAAAGCAACTAATGGCCGGATAAAAAATATGGCGGTCTTTGGAACGGAACTAGAATAAACTAGGTAGGCATATATGAAGTTAACCTAGTGAGGCGTTACTTGGCGGAACCACTGCATTGTGAATAAAAATACATCTATTGAAACAACAAGGTGTTTGTGTTAAATAACCAACATGATGGCCAAACGCGGACTACGGCATCTTCAGGTACACAGATGTCAGTACGTCTGGGTACCTGAACGTCA
This sequence comes from Calopteryx splendens, assembly GCA_002093875.1. Lineage (NCBI taxonomy): Eukaryota > Metazoa > Arthropoda > Insecta > Odonata > Calopterygidae > Calopteryx > Calopteryx splendens. Next base: position 732,306 of record LYUA01000308.1, read on the forward strand.
GTACGTGTTTGTGGAACAAAGTTATCATGTCTTTTTATTCACCATGAATATATGCTTCTTGCACCGCTTGTTATTGATGAGCACAAAACATGAAAATTTCTTAAACTCAAGAAACCAGCAGTAAAAATAAGAATGTAATGCTAAACGACAAATAAACATCCTTTTCTTTTATTACATGCTTGTATACGACGAATTACCATCACTTATCAGATATTTCTATCGGGTCGACATAAAACCGTCATCACATTCATGATGACAGAATAATTAACTGCCTGCAATTTACTTGAATCATGTAAATTTCTCAACAATCATATCGTAGTAAAAATTGGAATAATACGTGCAAACCTTAATCACTGCGAGGTAGGAGTCATAATGGATACCTGAGAATCAGAGAAAAAATAGATTGCAATTACATGCAGAGATATTTTGAAGGAGGTTACTGTCAATTGGGCGTGAACTATTAAATGTTAATGCACCAGTTTGTAAAAATAAAAATTTATGTCCGTTTTCCCTTTGGATTATTTAATTAGTAGCATTTGTTGAAAGACAACCACTCAAGAAAAATAGAATCATTTCACTATTTTAGTGGGTACATACTTTATTGCAGCATTCCCAAACCCTCAAAGATGACTATGAATCATTTTTCCAGCGCGTTCTTTTCCTTCTGGAGCTTTCACTAAAATCTTATCTTGAAAATTACGAAACACTGATTGAAACATTTTTGATAAAAAATACGGAGAAAATCACCCAAGTTTGCGTAATGTAACTCATTCTGCCGGGAAGGAAAGGGGAAGAAGTTAGAAAAAATTCGAATATTGCTTCTAACCGTGGAATTGAATACAGGAAATTCAAATCGCTTCCTCCTCCGCCACACGGAGACACCGTCGGCAATGGCGCAGCTAGAGGATGGGAGACAATTCCAGGGGAGAGTTCATTACTTCTCCTTGTGTATAATGTTGACTGTAAGAGACAGTTAATCTGTCCTTGGACATAAATATTCTGTTGTCATATAATGGATTTTCATTATTTGAATTCACGATGCGTTATGGCCGTAGCCTTTGGACATTTAAAACACAATTTCTACCGCTACATAAACTACTTGAGGCAGAGAGGCATAGCCTATGGTAATTCTAATGTGATTGCGTTACTATGTAGTAAAAAAGGATGGTAACGCCACGGACTCCATCATTGTGGTTTCACAACAGGTTATCGTTAATTGAACTTTTCAAATTCCGTTCCTACAAGATAGGCTAAATTAATTAGCAGATTTACCTGCATAAATAAATTCAGATTCGGCGGAAAATTCAAAAGTTTGAGACTTTTTTATAATAAATTAATTTATATTATCCCCTGCATTGTTTTCCTCTTTTAAATGCTCAGCTAAAACTTTTTGACGGTGGAAATGTTTATTTTCAATTTTTTATCACATGTTAATAATATATAACAATGTTTATGTGTAACTGTTTACATGCTATTGCTTTACTCGTTTATAGTATCCAACTCACTTTTCGCTTAAATATTATTAAGGTTTCCTCTTCCTGATGTTTTTAGCAAAAGTATTGTTTACGTCTTACTTTGAATAAGTTCCACGTCACATATCATGTACCCTACATTTATCAGGACAACATTACTGCGAGTTCAGAACCGTTGCATAATGTTGTACATTAAAATAGAATTGCTAACTTACAAATACAGTTTTCCGAGTCTCGGTTTTAGTGCTTTTTGTAATTTACAATTATGCTGTCAAGATACGCTTCGTGCGTATTTTATTTAATAACTGTACAATAAAAGTAAATTTGTAAACAAATTTGAAATAAAGTTATTTAATGTCTAAATGCATAGTAAAAAATCGATTTAATGAGTCAATTTTACCATTAGGATTCTGGACTACTGCGAGATGATGTGAATTGTGAAAGATAATGAAAGGATAACGAATTATCTTGTCAAAGAATACCTCGTGTGAGCTTAGTTCACTCTGCAATGACCATGTCAAATTCGCGACCCTTTTCAATGGCAAAAAAGTTTTCATCCGATAAAATTTACAAAATATTTACAACCAGAAACTAAGAGTAATAGAAATACTAGCCTTTGCGCACAGTTCGTTTGGATATAAAATGGTATAAATGAATTAGGAGGCAAGCATTTTGAAAATTTAGGGAACAGGGCTCTTTTATTTGCCACAAACTTGAGAATTTAAGCTAGCCTTATCCTTTTAGGTCAATGGAGCGACATACGGGTATCGGTGAGTGTTCCTGACCTAAATGATTTTCCATTTGCTGTCTATGAAATGTGATAACCTCATATGAAGCCAATGAGCAAGGAACAGATGGATAAATGATTAAAATGATTTTCCCTCCCTCGGCTTTCGCTTTGCTGGCACTTGAGTAGGCACTCTAGTACGTTTGAAGAGCAACTTAGAAGATCGAGAAAAATATTCGTTGGAAATTTTTAATTGACCTACTCAAATTGAACGTAGAAAGTTTTTTTTTACGACTTCTTCGAGTAATTAGCAATTAATTTGTTGTATAGATCAGATCTATGCAACTAATTGCACTCAGGTGTGATAAGCCGTCATTATGGCTCGACAGTGACTGTGAAAGCAAAACGTCCAATCATTAAAATTGATTGAGATAGTGTCGGCTTGAAATGATAAAGCAGCACAAACCGCACTTACTTTGAAATTTCCCTCCTTTGGCACTAGGAAAATTATTTAACATCAATTTTCATTGAAATATTCCTAATTAATTATTCCAATTACATCACCCATCTTGGATTCCTGTGGGAACGTTTCCGCTTTGCCTTCACTGCACTTAAAACATTCGACGCCTCGGTGTCATAGAATGTTGAAAGTTTTTAATCGGGAATTTTACGCTGTGGCAAAGAATCATCATATAGGATGAACCAATATGAATATGATAAATACAATTTCAGTTATTTAATTAATAAGAGGAGGAGTTGGAGTGGAATACATTCTTACATTTTGAGTTACACTTTAAGATTTTTTCATTCCTTTTCCGCTCTAAATCATGATTACTATAGTACTTGCCCTAAAACCTTGATATTATTTCTAAACAAGCTTATCATGACACAAAATCAAGAAAATACCGGTTGCGTGACAAACTATAGATAGTATTGGTTTTTCTTAAATTTTTCTTTTAAAATCTATAACCAAATTAATGGATAAAAGCATTTATAGGTTCTTATGACATCATTTTTGCAGAAATGATACAGAAAACTCGATTCGTGGAAACAATAAATTATTTTAGTCTTCACTTTTGGACTAATGATAATGCGTATTTATAATAAGTGCTTAGAAAATGAGCAGTTTAATATAATAACATCGTGGTGAGACACTTTTCCCACGCTTGTTTCCTCATCGGCAGCCCTTATAGGTTGATGAAGGAAATATTTACTGTAATATCATGCCAAGCAAATAATGGTGAGTACACGTAATATGCTACGACTATCCAAGAGGGCGTGTTGTAGGTGTTAGAACCCGTCTTCATTAGGTAATTTTGGATACATGTAGTGCATTTGTAAATCTAAAGGTTGACAACATTAGATTACATATTTCGTTCGCAAATGTTTGAGTGATAGTAGTAGATCGAGTATTGTGCAAAGGAAGAACGAGTATTTGAATACGAGTATACGAAAACATCTTTTGGTGATGGATTTATTTCTCGATTTTTTTATAGTGGTATAATCTACTAATATAGTGTGGGGATAATAATTTCTCCTGTATGACAAGTAAACACAGTGCCCTGTACCTTTATGAAAGCCTAACTCTCCCTTGCTCTCTTCGTGCGTTTTTCACCTTTCGTGCTATTTTCATGTTTCATTTTTCTTCAGTCTGGTTTTCACTCCGAGAGTAGGAATATCAGTTTTCATTAGGAGATGAGATAACATCTTACTCTTTATCTATTCATTAAGAGACCTTATGGTTAGCCATGGGGAATAAATATATCTACCACAATTCTGTATGCAGGAGTTGAAGAAACTTTCCTGCGAGCTGTAGCATAAAATCAAAGCTCGAAATAGTGTACAACAAGAGAGGGATGGGTACAAAACCAAATCAAAAATACCTTCTAAACAACCTCATTAATTTTCATGCGAATTCCCTCTACCACTCTTGCCACATCCATCCGACGCAACATACACCAGCAATTTTAATCGACCTTCTATGGAGTTACGTAACTCGTGAATGGCTCCCATGAGAATAGGAAACAATTTCATTACGTTTAAGGGAGAATTATGAAAACCGTAAACAACAGCACAAGGCAGGAAGGTAGGCTTTCAGCGTAATCTAAATTGAGTTAATGCTCTGAGACGAGAGGCAGTGTAGTGTTTTTTTTCACCCCACAGTATAGGCATGTCTTTAGGTGACGAAGCACCGCTCATTTAGCCACGCGAACTCGTAAAATATTCTCCCCAGCCAACATTCACAAGGTCGTAGCAAGAATCCTTACACCTATTGAAGAAACGCAGATTCTTCTTTATCAACAGAAATGTCTGCGGTAAGACGATCAGAATGCGCGAACAAGCGAACCTTGGGAGGGGGACCCACTCCACGTCCTCCTTAAAAAGCGCGACGAAGGCAAGTTTTGTGCCAAAGTTGGAGAAGGGCTGAAAAAAATAAGAAAAACCTGAGGTCGCGTCACAGAATAACCGAGTGACTTCAACGGCTGATGTGTGGAGTGCGGGGGAGGGGTGTCGGCGGAGGAAGAGGGCTGGGCAGGCGGGGGGAATTGGGG